>VZQC01000186.1:1595383-1608343 GCA_009823505.1 Rhizomys pruinosus | reverse complement strand
GAATGCTTCTAATTTTTCTCCATTTAGAATGATGTTCTATACAAAAATCAACTCCAAAATGGATCAAAGACCTCAACGTGAAACTGGAAACTCTGAAGGCAATAGAAGAAAAAGTTGGCAGCAACCTACAAGACATAGGCATAGAAAAAAAGACTTTCTAAATCAGATAGCAGCTGCCCAGGAAATAAGGTCAACAATTGACAAGTGGGACCTCATTAAAGTCAAAAGCTTCTGTACAGTGTAAGAAACAATCAGGGGCCGGGTGTGGTGGCACACGCCTTTAATCCTAGCACTCAGGAGGCAGAGGCAGGTGGATCTTTCTGAGTTCAAGGCCAGCCTGGACTACAGAGCGAGTTCCAGGACAGCTGGGGCCACAGGGAGACCCTGTCTCGAAAAAGACCAGAAAAAAAAAAGAAACAATCAGGGAAGTGAAGGGAAAACCCACAGAGTGGGAGGAAACCTTCACCAGTGATACATCTAACAGAGCATTAATTCCCAGAATATATAAACTACTCAAAAAAAAAAAAACCCAAAGAACTAAGAAAACAAATGACTCACTCAAAAGATGGAGTAAAGAGCTGAACAGAGACTTCATCAGTGGGGAAGTAAAGATGGCTGAGAAGCATCTTAAAAAGTTTTCAACATCCCTAATAATTAAGGAAATGCAAATTAAAGCCACTTTAAGATATCATCTCACTCTGATAAGACTGGCTAAGATAAAGAAAACAAATAATACCAAATGCTGGAGAGGTTCTGGGGAAAGGGGAACACTCATCCACTGCTGATGGGAATATAAACTCATACAGCCACTATGGATGGAAAGCAGTATGGAGAACCCTTAAAAGACTCAAAATGAGCCTACCACCTGACCCAGTCATACCACTCTTGGGTATATACCCACAAGACTCATCACACCGCAGAGATACATGCACAGCCATGTTTATTGCAGCTCTCTTCACAAAAGTGAAGAGCTGGGACCAACCCAAGTGCCCCTCAGCCAATGAGTGGATAGAGAAAATGTGGTACATCTACACAATGGGGTTCTATGCAGCAGTAAAGAAAGATGACATCATGAAATTTGCAGGTGAATGGATAGAACTAGAAGATAATATGTTAAGTGAAGTAACACAGTCCCAGAAAAACAAATGATGAATGGTACCCCTCATCTGTGGATGGTAGCACCAAGTACCTAGTTGAAAGGCAAACTGATCATTGTTGGGATTAATCTGTAGACGTCTCTGATGCCCTACTGTATATGAGTAGCTAGAGGCTTCTTATAGGGGAAGAGAGAAGAGATAGTAAAGTGCCAGAATCTGGCCAATGTAGGCCAGGTGGACGTTGGATCTGGTGATCAGCTGTTAGCCTTCTCTGACGCCCTGCATAGGCTTTTTTCTGGCACTTTCCAGAACATGGGGTTCTGACCAAAAGAGGGGAACAGGGTGGTCCAAGCCATCTTAATTCCTGCATGTATGTAAGTGTATTCTTGTTGTGCAGTGTCCACTGAGGTCAGAAGAGGGCATCAGATTCCCTGGAAGTGGAGTTACAGGTGGTTGTTAGGCAGGCACCATCTGGGTGCTGGGAATTGAACCCTGGTCCTCTGCAAGAGCAGCCAGTGCTCTTAACCACTGAACCATTTCTCCGGCCCTGAAAATATTCTTCTTCTTAAGAATTAATATCATTGCTAACACTAACAAGGTGCCAGTCCCTCTGTGATGAGTTGAGGTGAAGTCAGATTCAAGTTGAAAGAACAACCTAGGTGAAGCAATGAGATGAATCAGAGCTTGATACCTTAAAAGTGTAAAGGCGAAGCTGGCAAGAAAGGAGGAAAGGAGCTTTTACTTATGGTTAGACAAAGTCCTCCTTCCATGAAATATTAGGGATCTTACATTTGAACCCATGAGTTATTGCAAAGCCTTGGGATATTGGCTTCATGAGGTTTATATTTTTCAAAAGAGCATTCTGGATCTCTGCAATGGAAGTTTAAGAGAGCTGAGGAAAAGAGAGAAACATCAGTTAGAAGCTTCACCGGAGGGAAGAGATGATTTTTGCCCCGAGAAAGCTAGAAGCAGTGGGAAGGAGAGACATTCGCTCCTTCAGAGTGACAAGAGTGCTTATTTTGATGTGTGTGTGTAGGAGGGAGGGAACTCATGTAAATGGAGACATAGAGCCCTGAAGATTCCCACGGTTCTCACTGAGGGCAATCATGACAGGTTTGCCCTGTTCTGAGAGGAAGAACAGCCTTTGAGGGAGCAGGAACAGTAGATATTGATGCTTGAGGCAACTCCTGGATATACAAGAATGCGTGTCAGTGCACAATTCAATATTAAGGTCTAGAAGTCAAGAGAGAACTCCTGGAGGAAGACTTGGATTAGGGTGTTTTGGATGTAAAGCCCTTGAATGAAGCCATGGGAATGACTTTCCTTGTCTAGAATAAAAATGAGAAGCCCAAATATGCACTTCTATTTTTGGATTGTGTAGATATTTAAGTAGGTGGCTGGAGGTAGAGAGGTAGGTTAAAAAGATGTTGCCGGGTGGCGGTGGTGCACACCTTTAATCCTAGCACTTGGGAGGCAGAGGCAGACAGATTTCTGTGAGTTCAAGGCCCACCTGGTCTACATAGTGAGCTCCAGGCCAGCTGGAACTAAAGGGAAACCCTGTCTCAAAAAGACACACAAAAAAAAAGATGCAGAGGACAAAGATTTAAGATAGGGTTTCCAGATGAATAGTATTGATAGTATGTCTTGCTGTATGTGAAGAAATGTCAGTTTGTAGAAAAGTTCATGGATTAGTAGGCAGTACCAAAGCAGCAGGGCAGGGGTATCAGTCACACCTACACAGAGTTGGGTAGAATTCAGACAGTGTGTTCCCAGCCATTCATCAGCAGGAAGATAGGCAGGCCCTAAGTAAAACTGAATGAATCAAGTAAGGCTTGCGCCTTGCCCTTCCTAGCCCCTTACCCCCCACACTCCTATTTCAGCTCCTGTTGTACGCATGGCAACAGAAGTTCTTAATTAAAGCAAGACAGGCTCTAATTACACTTATGCAGTCTTTGTAGAAAATGTGTTTCTGTCAAAGTGTTATTTTCTAGGTTAAAAGCACTCTTAAGTTTCTTATTGAACACTAAAACTCATTTCATTTTAAATTAAGAAATTAGGGCTGTAGGTGACTGGGTCAATGACGTCTTTGGAAACAATAGTTTTCACGGAGTCCCCAAGGGATGGGGAAGAATACAGGGTATATGTTCCTTCTCAGCTTCCCCAGCTGCCTGCAAAGGGCTCTGGATGCAGATGCAGGCACTCTTGATGGAAAGCTGAGGGCTTTGCAAATACCTGGCCAGCTTTGGCTGTGTGTTTAAGGCAGCATTAGGGACTGCACTCTCTGCTTCTCCTCTCTAGCTCTCCACTTCTCTCTCAGACCCGTGATTCTGAGAACATTTTTGAGGGATCTCTTTCCTTTACTTCCTGACCCCTGGCGGTATTTCTCACTCTTCCAGGCTAATGACCTGGCCTTCTACTTCCCCTGTGTGTGAGGGAGGTAAACACTGCGTGGAAACTTAATGTCATTTATAAAACACTGGGAAGGCCATATTAAAGCATCTGGACAAGTCAGCTTATAGGGAGGAGAGGAAATTCCATTGCCGAGGAATTGTATCAGAGAACCTTGCCTGTTTACATGTGGGGAGTTTGTCTGTGGAGGTATGTGGGTGGGAAAAACCAATCACATTGCAATGGGGAACTAGCCAGTTCCAAGTTTGCAAAGATGATTAAAAATAGTTTCAAATTTCATAAATTTATAGGGTTTTGGATATTAAAACATACAGTAAAAGTTTTGATCAAATATAATTTTGATTTTTGTCATTTTTGTGAACCCTTTTGTGTGTGGGTATTTTATGTGTATGAGAGTATACATGCGCATGGGTATGTGTGCACGTATGCATGTTTGTGTATGTAGGCCAGATGTCAGCGCTGGGTGTGGTTGCTCAGGCTCCCTCCCTCTTATCATTTAAGAAAAGGTCTCTTACTGAGATGTGACACTCACTGATTCAGCTAGGCTGGCTGGTCAGTAAGTCCCAAGGATCTGCCTGTCCCCACCGTTCTACTGCTGGGGTTACAGTTCTGTTCCACCATGTATGTTGGTTATGCAGGTAATGATGACTAAACCCAGGTCCTCCTGCTGTGCAACAAGAACTTTGCCAGTTGAGCCATCACCCCAACCTCAATGAAACCTTTTATTAAAAATGTATTTTATTGGGGCTGGAGAGATGGCCTAGCGGTTAAGAGCGCCGACCGCTCTTACAGAGGACCCGGGTTCGATCCCCAGCACCCACATGGCGGCCGAGAACCGTCTGAAACTCCAATTCCAGGAGAACTCCAGTTCCAGGGGAATCTGAGACCCTCTTCTGACCTCCGCGGCATTGCACGACACGGGTGCACAGACCTGCATGCAGACAGTACATTCATACACATACGGAAATAAATAAAATTAATTAAAAAAAAAATTTAAAAAAAAAATAAAAAAGAATGGATTTTATTCCATTATTTTTTATTTTATTGTATAAGCGGTTTGGCTGCATATAAGTGCACCACATATGTACAATGCTCATGGAGGTCAGAAGAAGTTATAGAATCCCCCGGAACTGGAGTTTTGGACAGTTGTTAGCTGACATATAGATGCTGGGAATTGAACCCAGGTCCTCTGCAAGGGTATCCAGTGCTCTTCACCACTGAGCTATCTCTCTAGTCCTATTGAAACCTTTTTAAACAGGTTAGAATACGTAATTTATGTATGTATAATCCTGCCAAGACAAAACATATACACATATTTTAGAGCACATATATAGAGATATATATATATAGATAGATATATACATATCATTGGTAAATTTAGAAAATTTATGGGGACTTGGAAGAAGGCTCAGATGGTTAAGTGCTTACCTTATGAGCACTGAGACCTGGGTTTCTGCCCCTAGAACCCAAGTGAAAAAACCCTCTGGACATGGTCATTACACATACTTCTAATCCCAGCACTTGGGAGGTAGAAGCAGGCAAATCCTTTGGGCTCACTGGCCAGCTAGCCAAAGTTAATCAGCAAGCCTCAGGTTCTAGTGAGAGACCTTGTCTCAAAAAACAAGGTAGGGTAAGGGTACGGTGGCACATGGTTTTAATCCCAGCACTTGGAAAGCAGAGGCAGGTGGATTTCTGTAAGTTAAGAACCCATCTTGGTCTACACAGTGAATTCCAGGCCAGCCTGCCTCAAAATGAACAAACAATCCCCCCATACCCTTAGGGTGCATGGCACCTGAGGCTGTCCTCTGGCTTGACCCACTCATACATATATATAGTTGCAACCACACATATAGATGTATCTGCATACACATGAATAACAACATATGCACACTAAAAGAAGCTTCATATATGCTGGAATGGCTACCTCCTTCTCTGTCATCTTCCAGCAGTTTACTTGAACTGCTGTCCCCTTTAAACAGCTGACTTCTGAGGTGTCATCTACGGAACACACCAATGAAAACCTCTACTCCCTGCTGTCAGTTCCACAGTCTTGGAGTCTGGGTTGCTAAGATGCTGTTCTAATCTTATTTCTGAAGCTGAACTGCTTGAAGAAAATGGCAGAAAAGTCACTAAATTATTCTATTTACTGCCACCTCAAACATCATAAATGAGAAACGATTAACAATGAAGAAAGAAGGCCCTAGGGATTCCTCTGCTCTGTAGCATGTTTCCAATGAACAACCCGTATTTGCCTTTTGAAAGCCCATCTTTCAACTGCATTCATCTGTGACAATAAATTCAAGGCTTACTCCAAGAAACAGGGGGAATAGAGAGAGAAATAAGACCCTTCACCAGAGCTAGGCTCGACAGCTGTTCTGTTTTGTTAGGGATCTAAGAGTTTATAAGAAAGTACCCTCGAAGAATGGAATGCTTGTGTGCATGTTCTTTATGATGAAACTCTAGGAAAAAACTCAGCAATCAAATCCTATAAATGTACATGCACAGAAACAGATGCAGGCAGAGAGGGCACATTTAAAATGACCTAGTATATACCCATGAGCCAGAAAAGTGCCCTAAAAATATTGAATCTTTGATTCTCCTTAAAAAAATCATCTGTTGGTTTTCTTTTCTTTCCAAACAAGGCCAAGACAGCCCCCCAACTTGAACCTTCAAACCCTGGGGAAGACCTGTGTTTGCTGTCCTAGGCAGATGGCTGCCCCTCATCTCTGGGAAGTGGAAATAAATTCTTAGTCTTCTGAGCTTCTGGGTACTTTAAGAAAAGCACAGACTTCTACTCCCCTGTCCAGGATCCTGAGTTAGCAGCTAGAGTGGACACAGGAATCTGCATGTTTATCAAACAAGCCAGTGAATTTTAATACATAGGGTTTAGGGAGTCTCATCAACTAAACACTGCCCCGGGGCTAATCTTATTAATTTATTATTGTCAGCTGAAAGCACTTCTTCCATGGAGATGACAAAAACCCTCAGACTTACAGCTTACAAAAGACATTCAAGTTCAAGATTACTTTCAACATGCTTTTCTTCCCTAAATGTCCAGATATTTCCAGTATTCCAGACAGCATTTTTTTCATAATCAAAATCATTTTATCATGAAAAGAAATTCTCACCAAAACACTTTTAAGTTTTTCATTCTACTTAAAACAAGAAAGGCGGCGGTGGAGCACATGTGGTCTAGGGTCACTGAGGAGACCGTCTCCACCTTCTGGCTCTGGCTGAAGCACCAAAGGCACAACTGATGTTCAGAATTAGGACACTGTAATTCTGCAGTGTTCTGGTAGTTAAAACATTGTGGGGGTCCTTAATTATTTCCTAAGGCTGAATTCCTAAAAGCAGAATTTCTGGGTTAGAAGCAAATGTTTAAGAGCTTTGGTTTGGGCAGGCTCGGTCATAATATTAAAGTCAAAGTATTAAAAAGAAGTTCAGCAAGCTGAACACAGTAGTGCTTGCTCAGACTTAGGGTGCTGGGCTAGGAGGAACAGTAGTTCAAGGCTACACAGTGACAGAGACCCTTCATATGAACTCACAGCAATTGTGACAGCATGTGAAAGTGCTGTGTAAGCTCAAGCCAGACAAAAATCCCAACTTAGACCTGGGGAAGTGGATAAGAAGCCCCAGCTGAGGAGCTACTGGCAGCTGGTAACTGTTGGGAGAGGGAAAGAGTTGGTTTTCTTTAAAGGTGTAACACTTGGTAGGTTAGCTAGGCTCCAGTGGATAGACCCACACCAAATGGCATTTGGGGATACAAATGACTCTATACACCTTGATAATGGCATATAGAGTCAAATTTACATTACATGAAATTTGGTAGGGGGTAAAATGATAGGAGCCCCAGATAGGGGAGGGGGTTTGAATATGATCAAAATACATGGTATTTTGCTGGATGTGGTAACACATGCCTTTAATATCAGAAATGGGGAGGCAGAGGCAGGTGGATCTTTGTGAGATGAAAGCCAGCCTGGGCTACATAGTGAGTTATATGAAATGATCAAAAATTCAATAAATTTTTTTTTTCAAAAATATGATGATGAAAACTTTTCTTTAAGGAACTTAAAATATGGATCAAAGTTATGCAATCAGTTTATAAGAAAAGTAGAACTGAGGGCTTTCTGTTGCTAAATTTTGCTACAAAGTGCTGACACCTTCACCAGAAGTACAGAGAGTTAATTTTCTTGCTGCCTGAACCACACAGAATATTTACATTTCTTTTTTAAACAATTTGCTCAGTGGGATTATCTATTGGTTTCATAAATGAACAATTTCCTTGACAGTAGTTATAGAACTCAAATTAAGTAGGTCCGATTTATCCCCAGATGCAGTGCAAAGATTAAGCCCTTCCCCCAAAATCTACCACAGAGTTGAACAAATCACAGTATTTATATACTTGGTGGCCAAATGGCTTTTAGGTACTTTCTACTTCCGTGTTAAGTGGAGCCAACAGTCAGGTGAGACTGGGACTGACAAATATCGACTACCTGATCTTGGGGGAGAATTTTTATTTTTTATTTTAAAATTTTTTTCAGTGCTGAGGATCAAAACCAGATCCTTATGAATGCTAGTTAAGCACTCTTACCATTCATTAAGTTAAACCCCCCAACCGTGGGGGAAGAATTTTAATTGACTGTAATATATTCTATTTATGTGTGACTTCTGAACCCAGTTTTTCCAGAGGAATTTGATAGTGCTTGGAATATCCAAATCCATATCAAGCAGGACAAATAAAAAGAAAACAACAGAATTAAATAAATTTAGCTGAGTGCACACACACATGCACACAGAGAGAGAGAGAGAGAGAGAGAGAGAGAGAGAGAGAGAGAGAGAGATACTAGGTGTAGGACTTACTATATCACCTAACTATTAAATTTATCTCTGAGTTCTTGACATAGCAAACAAAGAATTCCCTAGTTTCCTTTATTCTTTCTAAATGAAAAGATGTAAACACTCATAAAGAGTGAACTCCCTGGGATGTGCTGTTATAGGGCTTTGGGAGGGGCGCCGAGGGAAATATGGCCTCGGACTTCAGCATTGCAAATAAAAGTTCTCTTTAGATAAGTATTTTTCCTATTTAACAGTATGTATATATGCTTTTTAATAAAATGGTATTTGTTAAAATTGTCTTATACATTTAAATAATCTGTGGAGACATACTGTACCAAGTGGGAAGTAATGCTCTAAATGTCTGAATTTCGATATTATAAGGTACAATCAGTTATCCAGCCCATGAACCTAAGTTGTTGGGGTTGAGTAAGTCATTGACAATTAACTCAATACCAGCCATTTATGCATTGAAATTTATTTATTGAACTCTTAAGCATATCTAAATGGTGGAAGTTCATAGAATTTTCCTCTATTCTTGAAGTTCTTCTACTTGAAACCTACCTTCCAGAAAAGATTTGCTGTGGAGAACTATTCTTTGGGTTTAACTTAGATTTAAATTTATTCATATTTTTCCAAAGACTAAATTTACTATCAGCCTATAAAAGGCAGAATAGTATGAATACTCATCACTTTAATTTCTAAAGTGAATTAACCATTAAATTTTATTTCACTACACTTTGAAATAAATTTACACATTATAGATATTACCTATAGTACTTTGTAAAACCAGGCATACATTCCTTAAAATATAGTATTAGAAACTTTTGATCCAATACTTCACTTTCTGAATATCTATTCTAAAAATTATATTCAATTCTGGGTGAAATTTTTGATTATTAGTAGTACTGTTTCTAACACTGAGATGTTATAAACCAGAAATACCTGATAGCATGGATGGTTTTAAATGCTCTATTTTGTGTGTGTGTGTGTGTGTGTGTGTGTGTGTGTGTGTGTGCGTGTGTGTTTGTGTGTGTGTATCTACATGCCACAGAAGAGGGCATTGGATACAGGCAATCCTGAGCCACATGACTTGGGTGCCTGGCTAAACAGTACCTATAAAGGATAACTAGAAAGAATGGGCTGTGTTCTAACCATTCAACTTATTTTCTTTTGTTTGAATTATAAAATACTTCTCCCTAACATAGTAAAATTTCCTCTCCATATCTAAACTATAGTTTGATTTTTTCTCTTTTTAAAATAATTTTTGTGCATTTCTTTTTTATATAAAATATCTTATTGATGTCTCATGTATTTCATACATAATTTCTCAGCTAATTTACACACGTTCCCATTTCCGTGCCCACCGCCCCACCCCAGTTCATGCATTCTGCCATACGTGTCTTGCATCTTTGTCTCAGTCTTTTTAGAGTTTTTCTCTGCAGAGGTTTATTGTTTAGGGCAGAACATCTTGTCAACTTTATATCCCTTCCCCACTGGCACCTGCCCATACCCTCCTGCACTGGATTTCATACTTTCTGTCATTTGTGTTAAAGTGTTAAAGCCTATCATGTCAAGTTAGTGTTCCTCCATGTCCCTCAGTGCAACTTCATCCACTGAGGTCTAGTTGGCCTACCTAGAGTCCCTCCCTTTTAGAAGATCTGCTCTTTCTCACTCAATAATAAGCTATTTCTCACAATAATAAGCCACCAATAATTCTTTGACTAAGATTAGGACCTGCTGCACATTTCCATAGTTCTGTGCTAGTTTTGTATGCTTGAGTTTGCATGGATCATGTGCACGGTGTTACCATTTCTGTAGATTTGTCAGAACAGGGTCCTAGCTACCAGTAATAATTCTATTTCCATGTGGTCTTGCACCTCCTCCCTGGCTCTTACAATCTTTCCACCCCTTTTCTGAAATGGTCCCTGAGCCCTGGGTGGGTGCATTTGGATTAGGAGTCCTGTTGGACTCACACTCTGTACTCTTATTCTTTACGTGTGGCCGTTTTTGACCTCTGGTCTTTCTGGCCATTTGTTGCATGAGGGAGCTTCATTAATAAGAGTTGAAAGATTCATTTGTGTCCTCTTTACCCCTTATTCTATGTTGCATGAGCTTTAGGTGGAAAGGGTTGCATTGTAAATGTGCCACTTAGGCTTGAACAATTCAAATATAGTATCTGTGTATGAGCAGTTGTAGAACTCTGTAATAACCTCTCTCTGTTGAAAAAGCTTTTTTGATGGGTGGTGGCTAAGATACTTGTCTGTATATTTAAGGATCCATGTTTTGCACACAGTAAGAAATTACATTTGCCTTAATATGTGACAGCCTTGGCATTTTCTCTAAGATCTAGGACCTCTCCAGCGATGTGTATGTATTTGGCTAGGTTTACAATACCACACATGAGTTTCTTCCCATTAAATGGGTTTTAATTCCAATTAGGTAGCTGTTGATTGTTTCCAAGATAAGAGTGCCACTATTGCCCCAATGTTGTTTGCTGTGCCATTCAGTGATGTGGTTATTAGGCCTCATCATTGAGCCAGAAAAAAACCTTCTTTTTTAAAATTGTTTTAAATCAAGTATTCAGTCACAATGATGAGAAAGTAACTTATTCAGATATCAGTCAAAAAAGAGCTTGGGTAAGAGCAGAAGCCCAGAAAAATGGAAGACTGAATTAGTGACACAGCAAGCCAATTATACTTGATTACCAGCTGTAATTATTTTTATAGCTTATTTATATCTTATATATGGTTATTTAATGTCATCAACTCCTTTCCTTAGAACAATAATTTATTTCTTCACAGTAGATATGCAAAGGACAAAAAGTGTGCTAAATGGTACTCTTTCTGCAAATAGAGTGTTAGGTGTTCTTGAGACAGCCACATTGTCTATGGGATGGAATACACACTTATCCTTGACTTTGAGTGCTTTGATATGAAGACTATCATGTACTTCAGTGTTCCAAAATTAAAAAATTATCTATGAATCACATAGCTGTAGTTCACTAATAGTGCGTAGAATTCACCTTGCAATGTACCTATGAATCTTTCTAGGTGAGATATGTGGTTTCATTGTGCTGTTCTCCATGGCCAGTCAAGTATGTTCATTCTCCTTATTTGGTATCTTGAAAGAATATAGCACATACCACACCTCTAACCCTGTGCTTTGCCTAAGGAGAGAAAGCAGCTTTCAAACTTCAGAAGAATGTGGTGAAAGGTAATTCTTATCTATATATTCCATATATTTTTCTTTTTAATTTTCTCCCCAAAGTTTTTCAATCATGATATACCATCAAATTAGTCCTTCCTTTGGTATGTTGTGTTCTATATGGGTAAAAATTTCTATTGTCATTATTAATAATAGTGCTAAGGAAATTGCAGTAACATCATTCAGGTGGTCTTTGGACATGAATCCCAAGGACACTTTTCTCTGAGCCTCTGTTATATCGGTCTGTAGTTGGAGCCTTAAGTACCTTTCAGGAAGGTCAGGGCCCGTCTTGGTGTCTACAATGTCTTAAGATCTGGTATTTGTAGTATTAAAGTTCACATGAATAGTCTTGAGCTTACCTGAGGACAAGAAGATTGATGTTCTGGATTCAGGTTATGTAGAGCCAAAGCTTTCTTTTCTTTAAAAGCAGGATATTTAAAATATCTTTTTTTAATTAGTTAATTTATTTCATTCTCTCTCTCTGAACATGGGCACCTGAGGATGTCACATGACATATATGTGGAGGTCAGAAGGTCGGAGGACAACTTATAGGAGTTGATTTCATCATTATTTATTTATCTATTTATTTATTATTTTTTTATGTGTATGAGTGTACTGTCTGCATGTATGTTGGTGCGCCTGTGTCGTGCAATGCCGTGGAGGTGAGAAGAGGGCATTGGATTCCCCTGAAACTGGAGTTAAAGACGGTTCTTAGCTGCCATGCACGTGCTGGGAATCAAACCCGGGTCCTCTGCAAGAGCGGTTGGCTCTCTTAACCACTGAGCCATTTCTCCAGCCCCTTAGTTATTTTTGAGATGAGTCTTCCTATAGTCCCAGCTGGCTTGGAACTCACTATGTAAAACAGGCTGGCTCTTATCTTACAGAGATCCACCTGCCTCTGCCTCCAGAGTGCTGGAAGTAAGGATGCGTGCCATCAAGCTAAGCACCCTGAAATGGTTCTTACTCAGTAAGTTGAAAGCTCCATAAGTGAGTTCTGAAGTTTGAAAAGTTAGGAAAGCATATTTCAGATAATTTTTCAATTTGAAAGATTATTATTTATTTTGATATTTTCCCTCATGTATTTTGTGTTTGGTTATTGCTGTTCTTGAGACAGAGCCTTTCTGTATAAACCAGGCTGGCCTTGAATTTGAGTTCCTGACCTCATTTCCAATGTAAAGAACTTCCCTCCCTCCTTTCCCCCTTCCCCCTCCCTCCTCCTCCTTCCTTCCTTCCTTCCTTCCTTCCTTCCTTCCTTCCTTCAGTCCTTCCTTCCTCCCTTCCTCCTTCCCTCCCTCCCTCCCTCCCTCTTTTTTCTTTCTTTCTTTCTTTCTTTCTTTCTTTCTTTCTTTCTTTCTTTCTTTCTTTCTTTCTTTCTTTCTTTCTTTCTTTCTTTCTTTCTTTCTTTCCTTTCTTT
>VZQC01000186.1:1378418-1591174 GCA_009823505.1 Rhizomys pruinosus | reverse complement strand
ATGTACTGACATGGTCAGTGTGACTGTCAGATTGGCAATAAGAAATCCGCTGTAAATGGTGATTGGATGCACATTCTCTTAGCTTCTTCCAGTTTTGACCCTGCCCAGATGTGAAGCTTCCCAGAATGCAGAGTCATTCACTGTAGATCTCACTGAAATGCATATTTTATTTAATGTAATGAAATGCATATTTTCTTTAAAAAGAAAGACATTTTGAATTATTACTAAAAGGATAGTAAGAAGTAGACTTATGGGTTTGATATGTGCTCCTCAGGCTCATGTGTCAGAGGTTTGGTCCCAGCTCATGTTGATAGTGGAAGATGGTAGAACTGTCAAGACATGGAGCTTAGAAGAGGAAGTCTAATAATTCATTTGAATAATGAAAATTTGAAGGATGTACTGGGACCCTAGGCCCTGAAACCTCTCTCATCCTGGTTGCCACGAGTGAAGAAGTTTTATCCATCATTCATTTTTGCGTATACTCTACCTTGCCAGAGGCACAAAGCTACTGAGTAGCCAACTAATAGTGGACTAAAACCTATAGAATTGTCAGCTGAAATGAACCTTTCCTCTTTTTTTTTTAATTTTTTTAAAATTTTTTTATTATTATTTATCTTTGTATGTGTATGAATGTACTGTCTGCATGCAGGTCTGTGCACCCGTGTTGTGCAATGCCGTGGAGGTCAGAAGAGGGTCTCGGATTCCCCTGGAACTGGAGTTCTCCTGGAATTGGAGTTACAGACTGTTCTTAGCCGCCATGTGGGTGCTGGGGATCGAACCCGGGTCCTCTGCAAGAGCGTCGGTGCTCTTAACCGCTAGGCCATCTCTCCAGTCCCGAACCTTTCCTCTTTTAAAGTTGATTGTCTCTGGTATTATTTCACAATAAGCTAAAACTAACTATTGAAGTAGCAAATGATTCATAAAAATAGGAACTTTATTCAACAACTTAAAAATTGCTAAGTTAACTCTTTTCAATTTGGTGGTGGAAAAAAATGGCTCAGTGCTTAACAGCACTAGCTGTTCTTGCAGAGGACTTGGGTTAGGTTCCCCAGCACCCACATGGAGGCTAGCAACCATCTGTAAGTCCAGTTCTGAGAAATCTGGTAGTCTCTTCTGGCCTCTGCTGGTATTGCATATAAATGTGATACACATACACACATGCAGGCAAAACACTCATACATGTAAAACAAAGATAAATAAAACATAAAAATTTTGTAATGACTTTGAAAAACAATCTTTTACATCTTACCAAAAAGTTGGACACTGCCCCATGAAGTCCTCTTCATTCCTCCTCTAATTTGTGAAGCAACTTGATGTATTTCTTGTGGGACTTACAAAGTTTCCTACTTGTATTTTGAATACCATAACATGTGCGTGTAGTTATTTTTCCTCCCTATGGATGCTTTAGCACATCTTGTTCAGTTTTGTATCCCTCTGGTAATAGTATCATATGGTAATAGTGTAATATCCAGAATGATCCATATTCATTAAATAATCACTCAAACCCTTACAGAAGCTACTAGCTAGGGGTTTCTTAAATCACAATGTTCAATTATTCATGTATTCAGTGAACAGATACTTGCTGAGAGTTTACTATGCACTGTGTACTGACTGGGGACTGGAGATATACAAATACAATTGCTAGAATTACCGATCTCATAAAATAGCCGACTGACAACCAATTCCCAGACAGTGTGAAATGTCAACAGCGGGGTCACATGGTATATGGATGATGGAAAATATTTCCTAAACTGGATGATGTTAGTTCTGATCTAGATACCAAAGGGTGTTCTTATATTTGTGAAGTGGATCATATGTGAATGCATTCAAGTGGATCATATGTGAATGCATTTAAATGTGTGTGTGTGTGTGTGTGTGTGTGTGTGTGTGTGTGTGTGTGTGTGATGACATTCCAGGGAGGGAGAGATTTGGTCTTCAGCAGGATGAGAAATAGCATGGATGCTGGTGGGTCAGGATATAAGTACTCAAGAGGGTTTCTAGGGTAGGAGACGGGAAATGAGGTTGAGGAGCTGAGGGCCCAGGTACAACAATGCGGGATGGGGAGGCACTGGCAGGTTTTAAAGGGAGCGAGAACCACAGTGACAGATTCCAGACCCCTCACACTACTGTGGAAGTCTGTGTAAGCAATGGGAGGGTTGGGAGGAGGCTGGCCTCAGAGGTAGTAGAGGGGAGCAGATGGCTGTCCAGCTGCTCCCTGCTCTGACTTGCACTTATATTAACTCCTGTTGTTTCTTTCTAGAAAGACATTTAAAACTTAATAAAAGTTATGGTCAGATGATTAATAAAGAAGTTCAAAAGTTATACTCAGAAGGGAAAAAAGTAATTGGAAAAAGAAAGGCATGATAAAACTGTATTCTTGTTAATTTGATTTTAGAGCATGGTCAGAGGCTGCTTATTCTTTTGTGTATTTCAATCTCTTAAAATACAATTTTTACTATTTATTTATTTATTTATTTATTTATTCTCACTGTATAGTCCCACCTGGAATTTACTGTGTAGATCAGGATGACAGTGAACTTACAGTGATTCTCCTGTCTCATCCTCCCGAGTGATGAATTAAAGGTACCCATCCCAATACTTGGTTCATAATCCAACTTTCTGAAAGGGTTAAACACATTCTTCGTTAATGTAGTTGGCTTTATTGAATGCAAGCTGAATTGCTAATATCAAGATATTTTGTTGTTCTTCGTGGTGGTGGTGGTGGTGTACTCTGTGTGTGTGTGTGTGTGTGCGTGTGTGTGTGTGTGTGTGTGTGTGTAATTATATAACTATGTGTGGTTCATTACAAACTAATTTCCCCCTGCACTGTATTGGAAGAAAATGATGTGATCTGGCACAGTAGGTAAGTTTTAACAATCTGGTTGAAAGAGAAGCACAGTTAAAATCTTTATACGCTTGAAAAGAAAATGTAAATGTGAGAAGTGGAGTAAAGAGATGCTCTGACCTTGCCTTGGGCATAAATGTCTAGCAGAGATAACTTCCTCGTCCTGAGGAAGAACTTCCAA
Organism: Rhizomys pruinosus; assembly: GCA_009823505.1. Classification (NCBI taxonomy): domain Eukaryota; kingdom Metazoa; phylum Chordata; class Mammalia; order Rodentia; family Spalacidae; genus Rhizomys; species Rhizomys pruinosus. Next base: position 1,588,148 of record VZQC01000186.1, on the reverse strand, counting down.
AGGCACAGAACACATCTGAACTTGAACTCTAGCTAATCTCCTTTCACATAGAAAACCATGAATAAGTTGAAAACGTGCTTTTTTTTCTGTCTTTTTGAGACAAGTTCTCCCTTTAGCTTCAGGTGGTGTGGAACTCACTATGTAGACCAGCCTGGCCTTGTCCTCACAGAAAACTGCCTTCCTCTGCCTCCTGAATGCTGCGATTAAAGGCATGTGCCATAGAATTTACAACTATTTATCTTAACATAACCTTAAGTTATGTTAAGATAAATAGTTGTAGCACTTAGGCAAAGTATATTAATGCAGGAGCTCTGACATCAGCAATGGATTGTTCTACCAGGGGGATGTTGGCCAGGGGATCCAAGGCCCCACAAAAGGTAAGGGCTCCTTGCCCCTAAGTTGGGATACCTGCAGGAGGAGAGGCGATAAGACCCTGCTGCCGAAGACCTGACGTTAACATGGGAGGGATGTATTGAGACCGCACATGCAAGGGTACAGATGGCCTCTGGAATGCCAGAGAGTGTTCCCAAAGGCCACTAAACCAATAAAGCAAATACGGGTCTCCCTGAGTCAAGCAAGACTCCACCATCAGCACCAGCTACACTTCACCTGCCTGGAAATACTGTGCAGCAGAGGCAGCCATGTGCCTGTATATCCCAAATCTAATTGGCTGTTGGCTCTCTCCTTGGAGGAATAACCCATGGCTGATGCCACAAGCCTACATCCTCTACAGGTTAGGAGATGTCATAAGCCACAGTAAGACCCTGTTATATTTATCAGGGGGTAAAAATATAATTCATGAATTAACATATCATCCAAACATATGTGTCTATGCCAAAGTAACCTACCATAACTATTAGTGCTGCTTAAATACCTATATATCTAATTGCTTGTGCTTCATTAGTAGGATCGAAAGGTTACTCCTGAACAAACTGTCAGCCCATGAAAGGAAACAGCCAGAATTGACCAGAATCCAAGTCAACAGCTCCAGAGAGAGAGGACAGTTTTACTTCTCATCCACCTGTGCCCCTTTTCTAAGCCTAGGGAACAATCTGCGGAAGAGGGGGCGTGGTAGAATGTAAAGGCTGCGATTGGGGTGAACGGTGAAACTACAGCGATGTAGTCTGGACACTCATTTGATCAACTTGATTGAACAAACAACCTGTCAACCTCCACTGAATGGTGGGACTGTGGGGGTTTGGGCACAACAGTCTATAGATTGGTTTTGCACGAAGGATGCTTATACTCATGGATTATCACTTATAGCTAAAAAATGAAAAAAAAAAAAAAACAGAGAAAGATTGCAAGACAGTTACGGCAGAATGCATGTCTGGGATGGGGTGGGGTACGGGGGAAGGGAAAGGGGATGAAAATATGCCTGATCTTGAATTGTAATAGAAGAGTACGAATGCACAAAAGCTATTAATAAAAATTAATTTAAAAAAAAGATAAATAGTTGTAAATTCTATTTCCCCCACCTCCAGTATGGAAGACTTTACTCATTTTACTTTTCCATTTTGTGACATTTTCTTACTAAGCTGACCAGGTTGTATTTAACTCATGCTCTAATCAGAGCTGGCTTTGAACTTGAGGTCTGGTGCTTCAGTCTCCAGAACAGTCAGGATTCTAGAGCTGCCTTATCGGCCCTGGCAATCTTATAGTTCCTGGCCTTTAAATAGAACTTATAATTTGCTTTAAATTCCCTGTTGTTTTTATGATTAACCAAGTGGTGAAAAAATTTCTGTAAGCTTGAATGATAATTAATTTTATACCTAAAAACATTCTTATAGTTATTCCTTTTATTAGCAATAATTAGTGGCATTAATAAGAGATTTCTTATCTTATACTATATCCCACATATATTTTAAACATTTCATTGTAGAAAATTTAAATACAAGCATAAAGATCACACATTTAACTCCAGCGTATCCATCTTGCAGTGATATTGAAGTCTTCAGGACCATCTGTTCTCAGGCCATTGTCCCTTGTCCCTCCCCTTCTTTCCTTTTTCTGTTTACTTCTCCCTTCCTCCCTTTTTTATTCTTTCCTTCCTGCTCAGTCTCTGGCTTTTTCTCCCTTTCTTTTTTTCTCCCTTTTTCTTTTGAAATATGTCCTTGTTCTGTAGACCAGGCTGGCTTTGCATTCAAGATCATATGGCCTCAGCTTCTTGAGTGCTGGAGTTACAAATATATAGTACCACGCTTAGCTATTATTCTTTATTTTTTGAATCTTTTACTTTAGCCTCTAAGTAGCTTATATTGTAGGCAGGTACCACTGTGATCGAGTTTGCTTTGAAACAAATCCTAAGCACTGTCCCATTTCGTACTCAAAGTTTCACCAAGAGTCTCTAGAGTCATTCAAAAGAACAACACAACCACAAACAGTGTCTGGATATCAACAATTCCTTGATAGCATTCAAAAGCTGTCAGAATTCCTTTATTTACCCAACCAATAATCAAATTTCTAGCTATATTTTAAAAGTCATGAATAGTTTTTAACTCTTTGTTCTAGTTTTCCCTTTGATTGCTGTGACAAAACACTCTGACACCAACTTGGGGAGGAAAAGGTTTATTCAGCTCACATCTCCCAGGTCACAGTTCATCACTCAGGGAGCCTAAGTCAGGAACTCAGGTCAGGAACCTGGAGGCAGGAGCTGAGGCACAGGCCATGGAGGAATGCTTCTTACTGGCTTGCTCCCCTGGCCCATACCCAGCCTGCTTTCTTATATATACACAATAACCTGTCCAGGGGTGGCACCACCCATAGTGAGCTGGGCACTCCCACATAACAATCAAGACAATACTCCACAGATGTGGCCACAGGCCAGTCCAATGGAGACAATTCCCCAATTGAGGCTCCCTCAACCCAGGTGTGTCAAGTTGACACTAAAACTATCTAGCAGACTATTAATTCAAATTTGGACCTAAATAAGACACTAATTTATAAATTATAACTGCCTAATGTTTGTCATTCCAAGTCCTACTTTGCTCTGTTTTCTTGAAATTTATTTAGTTACTAATATTAAATGCCAATGTAGACTTGGGGAGCAGCAGCCCTATTGTATAATTAACATGTGTGGTGGATAGCTTTAGTGTCAACTTGACACACCTGGGTTGAGGGAGCCTCAATTGGGGAATTGGCTCCATTGGACTGGCCTGTGGCCACGTCTGTGGAGTATTGTCTTGATTGTTAAGCAGTGTGGGAGGGCCCAGCCCACTATGGGTGGCGCCACCCTGGGCAGGTTGTTGTGTACCATATAAGAAGGCAGGCTGGGCATGGGCCAGGGGAGCAAGCCAGTGAACAGCATTCCTCCATGGCCTGTGCTTCAGCTCCTGCCTCCAGGTTCCTGCCCTGAGTTCTTGCCTTGAGCTCTCTAAGTGATGAACTGTGACCCAGGAGATGTAAGCTGAATAAACCCTTTCCTCCCCAAGTTGGTGTCGGTCAGAGTGTTTTGTCACAGCAATGGAAGACAAACTACAACAACATGCTCTTTTGCACTCTGTATTTCCTTTAAGTCAGTAGCTGGATTAGATCTGATCAGGTCAGACCTAGGTTGAAAAAGAGAAAATTGCTTTTGATTAAGATTTCTAAGTGAAGTAGTGTTTTTTATCTAAGAGACTTGTAACTTTCGTGTGTTGTTTGTCATAAATACAGCAACTGCAGCTGCACAATGCCCAGGTCTTCATATACATATTATAATTAAAAGTTTTTTTATATAAACACTATTTGAATGAATATTCTGAACAACCAAAATTTATTGATGAAGCATAGGTGAGTGTCACCCAAGATTAATAACAACAGCAACAAACAACATTAAAAAAAATCTGAGAATGCAAATAATTCCTAATGATCCCATCAAAGTCTCCTATCATTTATCCAAATTATATGCCATGGATCAGCAAGCCCCTTGACAAGGAAACTTCTTTATGTGGTACATAAATCACCAATTGCTACCTTATTTAAAAACTGGAAGATGATAACAGCTCTGTGACTCCATAAATTTGAGTTTCTAATATTATGAAGAAGAACATAAACCTGTTTGTGCATTATAATGCAGCAATAATGTATCTTTTCGCAGTCATTGGCATAATTAAATCTACTAACTTGCCTATAGCATGCATAATGACAAGCTTGTAAAATGCTCAGAATTCAAAATTTTGATTCACCTGCAATTCAAATCCCTGCAGCAATTAAAGAGAAAGCCTATATTAAATCAACACATCCCTTTAAATAAGTTAGATGCAATTTTCAGGGGAGAATTTTTAGACACTGTTTGTGGCTATAACCAAACTAGAACTAAATTGATCTATGTATCTATATGTTAAAATAAGTTTTAGTTGAAGTGATTTATTAAATTTCACATTACTAACCACAAAATGTTACTATCAGCTGCATAATAGGATTTTTTTTTCCATGTTGTTGGCTACTTCCAGAGAGGAAAAACATCAGGAATTGGCAAACTTTCTGCAAAAATCCATAAAATGAATATTTCAGACTTTGTAGGCCACTTGATGTATGCCATTGCTACTCAGTTACATAACTGTGTACCAGGAGGCATCCTTAAAATATGTAAATAAATAAACATCATTATGTTCCAATAAAATTTTATTTATAAGAATGGACAGTGGGATAGACAGCCTGTGAGTCAATTTGCTGAACTGGACAATTCAAGGCAAATGCTATTGCCTATTCGAGAAAGTTTCCTGTTCATTTTTTCTTCTTCTTTCTTAAGTAATCAAAGTTGGCAGCCCATACTAATTGAGTTCAGAGAAGTTAGCTTAATTCTCCCCTTCATGTGATGTGTGTAGACATAGGCTTTGTTATATTCTTAAAGGAAATCCTTTGAGAAGGCCAGCCACCTGTCTGAGTTTATTAGAACTAACGAGGGGTAAGGATGGATTGTCCTCTGTAGAACAAAAGAAATCTTCCAGAAGGAAGTTTAATACTTGAAGGAGTTTTTGTGTTTTTTTTTCTTGGTTTTATAGATAAACCACTTCAAAGTTAAAGAGATATGGGGGAGGGGGTAGAGAATAGAGGAGAGGGGATGGGAAAGATTTGTCAGAGTTAGAAATTAATCATTAATTGTAATGTTAAACAGGGACTTTGCATTCCCTTTGCTTCAACAACAATAACAGCAAAAACCTTAAATTTATTGAAACTTTGCAGTTCACTCGTTAAGCAGCTGTGTGATTTATCTAGTGTCTGAAATTAAAAACATGAAAAACATAGGTTATTCAATTGTACAAAGGTTTTTACTGAGATGATGCCACAGTCTTAGAATCTTTTTAATATCATATTTCTAAAGTAATTTGTAAGCACAAACAACTGTTACAGAGCCAGAATTTCATAAACCATGTATTCATAATTTTTCTTGGATTTTTAAAGATAATTTTTGTCATCAGAAAACTAAATCTAAGTGGCCTTTCACTGAATTTTAAAACATATAAGGGAACACAGTGCAAATTAAAGGGTGGACATGCAAAGAATATTTTCAGTTGTAATCAGTTGTGGTTAACCAAAACTGTGAGATTTACATGGAATTCTATTTGTTAATATAAAGCTATTGTTTACTGGGTAGCCAAAATATTTCTTCTAAACTTAAACTTGCTTCCAAAGGACATTTCTAGGTTGTCCAAACTGTTTTCCTAATGTTGCAAAGATGGCTTGCAAACATTCAACAAATTATCTAACCCTCCCAGTTCATATCTTTCCCCATCCTATGACATACCAAGTACTGAAGATTGTTCTGTACTCCACAGGCACTTTGTTCTAACTCAAGGAAAAGTGAGTCTAAGGAAAAATTTCACAATATGTACTGCTTTCAAATGAGGCTTGAGTTTGTAAGCTTGACACTTGACAACTTTAACATGAACAGCACATGACCATTCTTCATAGAGAATGAAGAAAAGGAATTAGCAAACAGATTAATAACTACTGTTTATGAAATTTGTTACTTTGTTTCCTAAAGTACAGATTTTTGTGTGTGTGATCAAAGAAAGCAATCCAGATTACTTAGTAATGGATGAGTAAGCATTTGTTAATTATACTTACACAGTCATAAACATGATTCTTTAAAGTACTCACACACAACATTGAATCTGAAAAGTATTTGCAGTTAATGATGGAACCATAAGTCTGTAACCTTCTCCTGGTGTCCTTTCTTGACTGTGTGCTTCTGATTTGATTACAGTCATGCTGGTGCTGAGATTTCTAGCTATTCTCTGCTCATTGGGCTGTCTTATGTCAGATGGCCTTTAAATTCATGGCCACATAAATGGTCTTCCTCAATTTTGGAACAAAAAGAGATGGGTCAAAAGAGAGTTTTAATTTTCCCTCCAAGTCCTGACAAAGACCTAGCTAATAGAATTCAGATTCCATGATACTAAGTGGGGCATTGTAGTTATCTTTACAATTCTTTTTTTTTTTTTTTTTTTTAATATTTTTAAGACAGGGTCTCCCTGTAGCCCCAGCTATCCTGGAACTCACTCTGTAGACCAGGCTGGCCTTGACCTCACAAAGATTCACCTGCCTCTGCCTCCCGAGTGCTAGGTTTAAAGGTATGCACCACCACGCCCGGCCATGATTATTTTTTATCTTTTATTTTACACTAAAATATTACCAAATTAAGAAATATGAGTATTAGAGGAGTAGTAATGAAAAGTATGGGCTGGTGTGATGGCTAAAGCCAGGCAAAGTTCCCTTCAACCAAACCTGGTGACTTCAGTTTGATCCCCAGGACCCAAATGGTGGAAGGAAAGAACCAACTGTCTATTTTATCTTGTTTTAATTTTTTAAATTTATATTTTATGTGTATGAGTGTACTGTCTGCATGTAGGTTTGTGCACCTGTGTTGTCCAATGCTGCGGAGGTCAAAAGAGGGTATATGATTTCCCTGGAACTGAGTTAAAGATGGTTCTCAGCTGCCATGTGGGTGGTGGGGATCGAACCTGGGTCCTCTGTAAGAGCAGTCAGCTCTAGGCCATCTCTCCAGCCCCAGAACCAACTGTCTTAAGTTGTTCTCTGACCTCTGCAGCCATGCACATGCATGCACATGCACAGGCACACACATGCACACAAATAAATACAATACATTAAAAATGAACATAAACATATTAAGAACTGTTTCTATGAGTGTTAATATTTTAATTAAAGATGCAGTGTAGGTTTTTGAAATGCATTAGGAATTTTCTGGAAAAACAGGGACATTGTAATACTCAGGAGAGAGCTATCCTGGTGTTTTTCTTTTTCTTTTTTTTTTTTGATTTGCTTCAAATATCATTCGTTATTGTTGTTTTCACTGCTGCTGTTTGAGACAACACCTTTCTATGTAGACCAGGTGACCTTGAACTCCAGATCCTCTTGTCTCTACTTCTTAAATACAGGGATTACAGGTGCATGCCATTTTGCCCATCTGTGAATATCTGTTTCTTACATGTATGTGGTGTGTGTCTAGGTATAAAATCCTCAAAACTTGCTGCAGTGGTCAAGCATTACATATGTAACTATCCTGTTTTACAGAAGTGAGTGACATTTTTGACCCTGAAAATAATTATAGAAGGGATTTCTAGTGTAATGTCAAGTTCTTAGAGATCTGGAGCAAGCCAGCTGCAACTGGGGTAGCAGAATCCTTTCATGATGCCACGAGTGAATGATTTTCAGTTGAGGCCATTAGCTGAGGATTCTAGCTGATGATCTGCCAGACAAAATGACAGCTAAAATACTATGGAGAAAACTTCCTGTGTGTTTCCACTTTCCATCTTGATATTATTTACCAGATTTGGCTGTGCACTAAGACTTAAAAAAATTGGGAGCTTGAAGCATCTATCTACACAAAAGGAATCTTCTGCAACTAGAAAACATTATTTTTGGCAAAGGAAGAATTATGGGAGATTTTTATCAAATAATAAAGAACTAAGAAGGAGGCAAGAGTGTGGTTGGAGAACTGATGGGTTTTGAGAGATTAAAATAATTGATATTGTTTGTGAAAGCTGGGCCTGGTGAATGTTCCCAGAATATGCTTAGATTGGAAGTAGACAGGCTGAGTCATCACATGAATTAGGTAATTATCTTGGGATATTTGTAGACTTTAATGTCAATGATCTATTTTTCAGTTTTAAAGACTCTTCATTGAATTTTATGGAAAATGGCAGCTATTCTGAATAGACACAAATGGATGAATTTTCACAATTCTGACTGTGGCATCCAGCTTGTAAGTCCTGAAGAAACATCTCCAACATCAAAGACAGGCTTCTGTTTTTCCTGGACATTTCTCTCATCTTTGCTATAATGATTATCATTATTTCTAAATTATAAATAAACGTGTTTTTTTTTTTTTTTTTTTTTTTTTTTTTTTTTTTTTACTCTGTGGCACTAAGGCTTTGCACATGCTAGGTAAATATCCTACTGCTGGTCATACACTCCCAACCTAAATTACAGATTGTGTTTTTTTTTTTTTTTACTCTTGTATGAATTGATTTATGAAGCATACATTTCTTTGAATTGGACTTTTATATTTTACTCTACTTTTCACTTATTAGATTCACATATATTATTTTGAGGAGGTTTAGATTGTTCAGTTTCATTGCTGAATACATTTTATTGTATGACTGTATCACACTCTATTTCTTGGGCAGTTTCCAGTTTTAATGATTATGAACAGTGTTGAATAGACCATAGTCCTCAGCTTTTTATTGACTGTTTCCTTGTGTTTGTGGTGTGTATAATTCTGCATTAAAATTTTAAGTTATGTTTTCTATAAAAGTATTTTCAACCTCTTATATTGAAATCACCCATGGGACTACATCTATTGTCTTATCTTTTTTACTTGATTATTGGTCCTATTTTCTTGGTTCATCCCCAATGTCTTAATGACTTTTCTTGTTGCTGGGATAAAATGCCCTGATAAGAACAACTTAAGGCTAAAGGGTTTACTCTGGCTTACAGTTCAAGGCAGGCAAGTCAAGGCAGCAGGAGTTTGAAGCAGATGGTCACATCACAAACACAGTCAGGAAGCAGAGAGCACGAATGCATGCCAGTGCTCATCTGGCTTTCTCCATTTTGTATAGTCTTGTTTCCCTCTCTAGGGAAAGGTTCTACCCACAGTTAAGATGGGCTAACCTATGCAATATAATTTCTCATAGGAATACCCAAAGTCCCATCTCTTAGGTGATTTTAGATCCTGTCAGGTTCACAATGGAAATTAACCATCACACAGAGTTAGTTTTGACTTTATGTACTTTGTTAACAGAAGAGTCACAAAAGTTCCATTTAACTTGGCTGGCTTTCTTTTATTTTTGGTATTTTTGAGACAGGCTCTCCCTTTGTGGAATCAGCTGCCCATCAGTTTATTTCTGACAGAGATTGAGCTGGGTTGCATCAAGGTTGCAGTTAGTACAATTCAGTCTTCAACTTATTTGCTCTTAGTCTCTGAATGTGGTTAAGTCAGACCATTTTCTTCATTGCTATAATAAAGCACCTAGGATAGCTTAAGTGAAAGAACATTTATTTCAGCTCACACTTTTGGAGGTTTTGGCTAGCTGTAACAAAGTGGAGCCATCATGGCCATTTTGAGCCTATGGCAGAGGAGCCCCTGTGTTCCAGGCAACCAGGAAGCTGAGAGAAAAACAGGAAGGAGCCAAGGAAGAAACACCCTTCAAAGGCCTGCTCTAGTGATCTGTTTCCCCCAACCTGGCCCCATATCCTAATAGCTTGCTCAGGAGGAAAAACAGGAAGGAGCCAAGGAAGTCAAACACCCTTCAAAGGCCTGCTCTAGTGATCTGTTTCCCCCAACCTGGCCCCATATCCTAATAGCTTGCTCAGGAGGAACTCATCAAGAGATGTGCTAGTGTCACCTCCAGTCATCTTTCAATACAGCCACCATGTAGAAATCAAGCCTTCAACACCTGAGCATTCTTCATGTCAAATCACAACAATATCATGGTATTTTGACTAAAAACTCATCAATAATTCTTTTTGAGCCTTTTTCATATAAAAGCACAACAATGTCATGGTATTTTTACTAAAAACTCATCAATAATTCTTTTTATTCCTAAAAGGTGAGAAGACTCCGTATGCATGTTTTGTAAATTCCTAGAACAGCCCTTATTTTAATTTTTCTATTTGTTGAGAATTTCATATGAGTGCTGAATTCACATAACTTCTACCCCTCCTTCTCCCCTCCATCTCTTCTTACTATCCCCTATTCACTCTCAATATTTTTATCCTCTTATTCAACATCTATGTGTATGTTTATATATAAAGCTACTGAGTTCACATATGTGTAGGGCTGACCATTTGGGCATGGATAATCTATTAAGAGCTTGTCCCTGGAGAAAACTGATTCCTCCTCTCCAGAAGCCATTGATTGTGAATAGTTCTTCATCTAGATACATAGAATCTTGTGAAATTTCCCCATCTAAATTTGCCTGCCAACTGGATTTTGCCATTATGGAGATCTTGCTTAGGCAGCCATACTGTTGAGGTTGCATGGTGTAGCTTTCCTATTACCTGGCTCTAGCCATCTTCCTTATGCATCTTCAAAAAATAACAGTCTCCTAGGAAAGTAGCAAATGTTTTGCTCATAGGATTGTAGGAGCTCTCTCTTGTGACAACTGTGTTTCATTTTAAAATTTATAATCATCATCATCCTCATCATCATCCTCATCATCAACTGTATATGAGTGTATTGCCTACATGTAGGTAAGTGCACCTGTGTTGTGAAAAGCCAATAGAGGTGAGAAGAGGGGGAACAATCCTCTGGAACCAAAGTTATGGATGATTATTAGACACCATGTGGGTGCTGGGAACCAAACCCAGGTCCTTTGTAAGAGCAGCAGTTCTTCTTAACCATTTAGCCATCTCTCCACCCATAAGTGGGTTTCTTAACAGCAGCAGGATGTGGTTGTGGAGCTTACTGAGACTTTTAGGAATTTTCAGCTTAGTTTGACCATCTATTTTTGTAGAACATTTGAATTCAAGAAATGTCCCAGGAGAAAAATCTGCAGTGCATGTGGCTCTTCAGACTCATAAACTTCCCTCTACCTCTATTCAGTAGCTAAATGTTTTCCTGGCTTTTCTTCCATGATTGTGATCTCATATTGGGCTGTACTTTGTATTTCACATTAGCCTAAAACCAGCAAAAGTTGCTAGGTAAGAAAGATGACTTCATATGACCAGTCCCCCTCAAAATATTTCTGCCTACCTGAATTTGAGTTAGTTGACTGTCAAAGTTCTCTGATATCCTTAAGGACAGATTCCTTTATAAATTGATCTTTCTTTTTCTATTTTTGCTGTAGAAGCATTGACTTCTCACAGATCTATCTATGGAGCCAAGGTTGTCAGTAAATTTCATTGTATGTTGGGTGGTATGGCAATGGAAAGGCCCAGTGGTTCAGTGGTTGAAAGGCCTCTCGGTGGCAACACTTCAGACTCCTGACCAATTAGCTAGAGTACCTGGAGCTCCTCCCACGGCCCCAGGCTAGGCTTCCCTGCCCCTGGACCCAGATACTGATATTGGCAACCAGCCCTGGATAGCTGGTAGGTGGACCCATGTGACATGGCAGTACCATAAGTTCAACTCTCCCAGGGAGAGTATTAGGCTGGCCTCCACTTGGTGGTGAGAGTTCCCAACCGTGCGCGCTGGCAGTGATGGCATGCCAGACGCTCATATCCACTAGCTAGGGAACACCTGGGGCCCCTCCCTTGGCTTGAGGCTAGGCTTCCCTGCCTCTGGACCCAGATGCAGATGTTTGCAACAATCCCTGGAGAGAGGGTAGGCAAACCCCATGTAGCATGGTAGTTCTGTGAATTCAACCCTCCCAGTGAGTGTACGAAGTTGGCCTCAGCTAGGTGGTGAGAGTCCTCCATTGCATGGTGGCACTCCAGATCCCCTACCCACTATCTAGGGAACACCTGCAGCTCCTCTCTTGGCTCCAGGCTGGCTCCCCTTTCCCTGGACCCCAGATCCAGATGTTTTCAATCAGCCCTGGAGGGCAGGTAGGCAGACTACGCATGGTGCAGGGTTCATACCTGTCTGATTGTGACCTTTCTGATTGTGAACTATGTTGGGCCTCTGGAGGAGCTCTTGGCTAGCTGGGCGAGAACTAGCTGGCCTCTCCAGTACAAAATCAGAAGTGAGAACCTGAAGCCCAGATCAAGCACCCTTTCATACTTAATAAGAAGACAATGAAGATTGTTCTAGTTTGTCTTCCATTGCTGTGACAAAACACTCTGACTGACACCAACTTGGGGAGGAAAGGTTTTATTCAGCTTACATCTCCTGGGTCACAGTTCATCACTTAGGGAGCCCAAGGCAGGAACTCAGGGCAGGAACCTGGAGGCAGGAGCTGAAGCACAGGCCATGGAGGAATGCTGTTCACTGGCTTGCTTCACTGGCTCATGCCCAGCCTGCCTTCTTATATGGTACACAACAACCTGCCCAGGGTGACACTACTCATTGTGGGCTGGGTCCTCCCACATTGCCTGACAATCAAGACAATACTCCACAGTCCTTAGAATGTCCAAACACTTAAAAGTTCACAGTCTGTTAAAAGTCTCTTAACTGTGGGCTGCTGTAAAATCCAACACAAGAACTGTCTTATTTCAAAGGGAAGAATCAGGCACTCTCAAACAAAACAAAAATCCAGCATAGTAGCTCAAGGCTGGACACCTGGTATTCACTCACGATCTTCTGGGCTCCAAAGGGTTTCAGCAGCTCCCCTTCTCTGACTCTGCTGTCCGCACACACAGCTCATCTCGCAGGCCCAGGCTGACTCCATTCCACACCTGCTGCTGCTCTTGGTGGTCATCCCACGGTCCCGGCATCTCCAAAAAGCTGGGGTCACCACTGAAACTGAGGTTGCACCTTCACCAATGGTCTCTTCTGACCTCTCCTGGTGCAAAGCCTTAGCTTCTCTACATGACCCCTGCAATCCTGGGGTCTTCACTGCAACCGAGGTGCACTTCCACCAATGGTCTTTCCTGACCTCTCATAGTGCCAAGCCTCGGCTGCTCTCTGTGACCCGCTCAAATTTCAACACCAGAACCATATAGGAGAGTCTTACACACCACCAAGTCCTGTTTCTGGCTTGAGATGGAGGCTCAGGCCCCTTCTGGAACATAGCTTCAGTGTGCTGACCCTGAAGAAATTCTTCCCAGAAGATTTCACCACAGTGATGCTGGTCTCTTGTTACTTACAGTTGATTTTTCAGCCCCAGCTAACCAGCATCAATTGTCCCAGTATAACAAAGGTTTCACTTCAGGTTCTGGTCTCTTGTTACATACAGCTGACTCTTCAGCCCCAGCTGACCAGAACCCACAGATTACAGTCCTGATGATCTCTGCTCCCCTTTGAAACTAGAAACTTCACAAGCCAGGCCTCCATCTTCTACAAATTCTTCATCAAAACTGCTCCAAGCTCCACAGCAACAATCTTTAGGCATTCAATGATCTTCCCAGCCCAAAGTTCCAAACACCTCCACATTCCTTCCCCAAAGCACCAAGGTCAGGTCTGTCACAGTAATACCCCACTCTTCTGGTACCAATTGCTGTTCTAGATTGTCTTCCATTGCTGTGACAAAACACTCTGACTGACACCAACTTGGGGAGGAAAAGGTTTATTTAGCTTACATATCCTGGGTCACAGGTCATCACTTAGGAAGCCCAAGGCAGGAACTCAGGGCAGGAACCTGGAGGCAGGAGCTGAAGCACAAGCCATGGAGGAATGCTATTTACTGGCTTGCTCCCCTGGCTCATGCCCAGCCTGCCTTCTTATATGGTACACAATAACCTGCCCAGGTGGCACTACTCATTGTGGGCTGGGCCCTCACACATTGCCTGACAATCAAGACAATACTCCACAGATGTGGCCACAGGCCAATCCAATGGAGCCAGTTCCCCAATTGAGGTTCCCTCAACCCAGGTGTGTCAAGTTGACACTAAAGCTATCCAGCACAAAGACATCTAACAAGCAAAGTCAGTCTCCAATTCAACAAAGAAACACTTGAGTTTAATATCATAATCATAAACAGCAAAAGAAATCCACATTCCAAAATCACAATGATAAAAACAATAACATGAAAAACCCAGATAATTTTTTCTCTGCTAAATACCATCAATCCTGTAGAAGACTCCTATAATGTGGACCACCCCCAGATATAACCCAGGACACAGATCTTTTTTTAAAGATTTTTAAAAAATTATTTATTTATTTCTGTATGTGTATGAATGTACTGTCTGCATGCCAGTGTGTGCACCCATGTCGTGCAATGCCGTGGAGGTCAGAAGAGGGTGTCGGATTCCCCTGGAACTGGAGTTCTCTTGGAAGAGGAGTTTCAGACGGTTCTTGGCCGCCATGTGGGTGCTGGGGATCGAACCCGGGTCCTCTGTAAGAGCGGTCAGCGCTCTTAACCACTAGGCCATCTCTCCAGCCTGGGACACAGATCTTAAAAGAACTATCATAGACATGATCAAAGAATTCACGGAGTTTAAAGAACACACAAACAAATCAAATAACTAAGAGAAGACAGGGATATGCTAAAAGAAGACAATGGTAATCTTCAGAATGAATTCATAAAACATACAGAAAACTCAGGCTGAAATGAAAATGGAAGTAGAACACTCAATAAACCATCTGGAAAGGATGAGAGAAAGCCTCAGTAACTGAATGAATGAAAAGTAGAAAATAGACCATCAAGACTGGAAGTTAACAGGGAAGAACTGGACCACTCATCAAAGATTATCAAAATTAAAAAAAAAAACCCACAGGAATGTAATATTCAGGAAATGTGAGACACCATGAAAAAGACCAACCCTATGTATCATAGGTATAGAGGAAGAAGAATCCCAGGATAATGGTAATGACCAGATTTTCAACAGGATTATACAGGAGAATTTCCCCAAATTAAGGAAAGACATACCCATACAAATATAAGAGGCACATAGAACACTGAAGAGAGAGGGCCAGAAAGAAATCCCTACATCATATCATAGTAAAACCACTAGATGCTCAAAACAAAGAGAGAAAACTGAATGCCGCAAAAGAAAACATCAAGTCACATCTAAATATAGACCCTTCAGAAGTACAGCTGACTTTTCAATGCAAAGAATGAAAGCCGGAAGAGCTTGGGACTGAAGTAGTTGGTCTAAAGGGCTGTAGATGCCAGCCCAGAATACATTACCCAGCAAAAATGTTTATTATAGTTAAAGGAGAATGGAAAGTCTTTCATGACATAAATAAGCTGAAAAAATACATGTCCAGAAAACCAACTTTTCAGAGAATACTTGAAGCAATAACAAAAAGTGGAATAAAGGAACAACTATACCCAAGTAGCAACAGAAAATAGTTATGAAGGTATAACTGTGAAAATACAAGCCTAGACCTAAAACACAAGCAGAAATTAAAATGATGGGAAACAATATACATCTCCCAATAATAACTTTAAATATTAATGGACTGAACTCCCCAATTAAGAGCACAGACTAGTAGAATGGATTAAGAAACAAAATCCTAGCTGGACGTAGTGGTGCACACCTTTAGTCCTAGCACTTGGGAGGCAGAAGCAGGTGGATCTTTGTGAGTTCAAGGCCAGCCTGGTCTACAGAGTGAGTTCCAGGACAGCTGGGGCTACAGGGAGACCCTGTCTTAAAAAGATACACACACACACAAAAGAAACAAAATCCATCTTTTTGTTGCCTGCAAGAAACATATCTCACCTTCAAAGATAGGCACTATCTTAAGGTGAAAGGTTGGAAAAAACGTATTCCAAGCAAACAACACTAAGAAGCAAACAGGAGTTGCTATTATAATATCAGACAAAATAGAATTCAGACTAAAACTAATCAGAAGAGATGAAGAGGGTCATTTCATTATTATCAAAGGAACAATTAACAAAGAATATATCACAGTCATATGTACCAACCTCTGGTGCACTGAATATCATAAATACAATCCTACAGGACTTTAAAGCATAGATTAAACCAAACACACTAGTAGTAAAGAGTTCAATACTCCACTGTGTCCATTAGAGAGGTCAATCTGACAAAGAATAAACAGAAAGACATCTGATCTGAACAATATGATACACCAAATGGACCTAACCGACATCTACTGAATATTCCACCCAAGCACCAAAGAATGTACTTTCTATTCAGCACCCCAGGAAATGTTCTCCAAAATTGATCACACACTGGAACACAGAACAAACCTCAACAAATACAAAAATTTGAAATAATTCCATGCATTCTGTCAGACCACAATCCAATAAAGTTTAATATCAACACCAAAAGAAACCCTAGTAACTACATGAACTCAGGGAGATTAAACAATACACTCCTGTGTCAAAGGAGAAATAAAGAAAGAAATAAAAGAATTACTGGAATTAAATGAAAAGGACAATACAACACAACGAAACCTCTGGAACACTTTAAAAGTAGTCTTAACAGGGAAATTTGTAGCTGTAAGTGCCTACAGTGATATATTAAACCTTTGTTTTTCAAATTTTTCAATTTAAATCTTAAAACTATGGGAAAAGATTTGTATGTTCCCACAGGTCAAAATGTCACCAACTTAATGGTTGAGAAAGAAAAGATACAGCTTTGCATTGTGCAGGATGTACCAAGAAATACCAGCAGAGAAATTGGCCCATCTAAACATTAAAGGAAGAAAAGCCTCAGACTGCTACTGGCATCAAACATCTCTGTGGATCCTATTTGTAACAACTGTTTATAATGAGTCCTAATGAATCTTACCTTCTAGGTGCTGCAGTTTTACTATGAGAGAATTTCTTACCTCCTTTTCATAGAACAAAGAAATACATGATGGTAATGAAGTCATTCTCTAACTGTAAATTAGAGCCAACTGTTATAGAGGTAATCTCTTATAAAACCAGTATAACTGCTTTCTTTAACTGACTTATAGACATAGGAAATGTGAAAAGGATTATTCTCTATTTAGAGCCAAATATAATACTAAAGTCTTTTAAAGCTGTGTATTTAAGCAAAATATATTAATACAGGAGAGCTCTGATATCAGCAATGGATTATTCTGCCAAGGAGATGTTGGCCAGGGGACCCAAGCCCCCCCAAAAGGTAAAGGTTTCTTGCCTGTAAACTGGGATACCTGCAAGAAGAGAGGTAATAAGGCCATGCTGTCGAAGACCTGATGTAAACATGGGAAAAATGTATTGAGACCACACTTGCAAGTGTACAGTTGGTCTCTGGAATGCCAGAGAATGTTACCAAATTCCACTAAACCAATAAAGCAAATATTGGTCTCCTTGAGTCAAGCAAGACTCCTCCATCAGCATCAGTTACAACTTACCTTCCTGGAAATACTGTACAGCAGTGGCAGCCACATGTCTGTATACCCCAAATCTAAATGGCTTTTAGCTCTCTCCTTGGAGGAATAATTCATGGCTGATGCCACAAGCTTACATCCTCTAGTGGTTAGGAGATGTTATAAGCCACAGTAAGACCTTGTCATCTTTTACAGAAAAAATATATTTGATGGATTAGCATACCATCCAAACATCTGTGTTTATACCAAAGTAAACTACCATAATAATTAGTATTGTTTAAATACCTATATATCTAATTGCTTGTGCTTCATTTGTAGGATTGAATGGTTATTCCTGGACAAGCTGTCAACCAGCTTGTCTCTCTCAAAGGAGACAGCCAGAACTGATTAGAGTCCAAAACGACATCTCCAGAGAAAGTAAACTGTTTTGCTTCTCATCCACCTGTACCCCTTTTCTAAGCCTAGGGAACAATCTGTGGAAGAGGAGGCATGGTAGAATGTAAGGGCTGCGATTGGGGTGAATGGTTAAACCACAGCAATATAGACTGGACACTTATTGATCAACCTGATTGTACATACAAGCCCCTCCAGCTGAATGGTGAGAGCCTTGGGCTGTGTGGGTTTGGGCATAACTGCTTGCAAATTGGTTTTACATGAAGGATGCTTGTACTCATAACTTATTACTTATTGTTGAAAAAAGGAAATTAAAAAATGCTGGAATGGCAAAAAAAAAATAGAAATGGGCACAAATAAATGAGTCAACATTGCAACTCAAGACACTTGAAAGAACAGAAATGAATCCCAACCAGAACAAACAAGAAGAAATTACAAAAATCATAGCAGAGATTAATGAAATAGAAATAAAGAAAAAAATACAAAGAAATAATGAGCCCAACAGCTGGTTCTTTGAAAGGATAAACAAGATAGACAGACACTTAGCCCAGTTAATCAAAAGAAAGAAAAAGCAACTCCAAATCAACAAAATTAGAGATGAATGGGGTAACATCACAACAGATAACAAAAGGATCCAGAACATAATATAGGAACACTTTTAAAACCTGTACTCTACTAAATTTGAAAACCTAAAAGAAATGGATAAATATATGAAATCACGGGACTCACCAAAGCTTAACCAAGAAGAGATCAACAGCTTAAAAGGACTTTCTAAATGATACAGTAGTTGCACAGGAAACAAGGTCAATAATCAACAAATGGCACTCCACTAAACCTAAAAACTTCTGTACAGCAAAAGAAAGAAAGAAGTAGAGAGAAAACCCACAGGGTGAGAGGAAACCTTCACCAGTGACACACCTGAGGTTCAACATCCATAGTATATAAATTACTCAAAAAATAAAAGACCAAGAACGCAAATGACCTAATTAAAAGATATGCTAAAGATCTAAACAGACTTCTTGACAGAAAAAGTACAGATGGCTAAGAAACATCTTAAAAAGTGTTCAATGTCAGTAGCAATTAAAGAAATACAAATTAAAAGCACTTTAATATTTCATCTTACCCTAGTAATACTGGCTATATTCAAGGAAACAAATGGTACTAAATGCTGGGAAGGTTGTGGGGAAAGGGGAACAGTCACTCATTGCTGGTGGGATTGAAAACTCATGCAATCCTTATGGAAAGCTGTGTGGAGAACACTTAAAAGACTAAAAATGAGTGTACTATTTGACCCAGTCCACTCTTGGGTGGATACCCAAAGGATTCGACATTTAGCAGAGATATGTGCACAACCATGTTTATTGTTGCTCTTTTCACAATAGAGAGGAGCTGGAAGTAACCAAAGTGTCCCTCAACTGATGAGTGGATAATGAATATGTGGTACATCTACACAATGGAGCTCTATACAGTGGTAAAGAAGACATCATGAACTTTGTAGTTAAATGGATGAAACTAGAAGCTGTTATGCTAAGTGAAGTAACACAGTCTCAGAAAAACAAATGAAGTATGATGTCCCTCATATGTGGATCTTAGCACTAAATGCTTATATGTAAGTGAAGGTGGGTAAATGTTAGTAAAGATAATACCATGTTAACTGACTTTGCTATAGATATAGCTCCAGGTTTATGTCTCTATTTTCTTCAGTTCTAAGATTTGTGAGAAAGAATATTTTTAAAAGTACATGAAAGCATACATCAACTTGCTATATAGGTGTATTAGTCACTTTTCTGTTGCTGTGATAAAACCACGATGACCAAGGGAACTTATAAAAGGAAGAGTTTATTTGAGCTTATGATTGACAGTTCCAGGGAATCAGAGTCCATTGTGGCAGAAGGCATGGTGGCTGGGGCTGGAGCAGCAAGCCGAGGGTCACATCTTGCAATAAGCACTGTCGAGAGAGAGAGAGAGAGAGAGAGAGAGAGAGAGAGAGAGAGAGGAGATGGCAAGGATTGTTAAACTCACTAAGACTGTCCCCAATAACGTACTTCCTCCAGCACGGCCACACCTTCTAAGACCTCCAATAACAGTGCCACCAACTGGAGACAAAAAGTCTGAATACTTAAAGCCTATGGGGAGACACTCTCATTCAATCCACCACATTCCACTCCCTGGCCCCCATAGGCCATATAAAATGCAAAATGCATTTAGTCCATCCTTAAAAGTCCCCATAGTCTTTACCAGTCTCAATTCTACTCAAAAGTCTATAGGCCAAAATCTCTTCTGAGACACAGGCCAATCTCTTATCTGTAAGCACCTGTAAAATCAAAAGGCAAATTACATACTCCCAGCATACAGTGGAACTGAACGCACATTCCCATTCCAAAAGGGAGGAATAGAGACATAGTGAGGAAATACTGGACCAAAATAAGACCAAAAACCAGCAGGGCAAACATCAAGTCCAGTAGCTCCATGTGCAACTTCTGGGAATTTATTTCCAAAGGGCTTAGATGGCTCAGCAATTCCAGGATTGCATGCAACATGGATCTCTTCCTTAGGCAGGTACCACTCCCTGTATGTGGCTCTCCTCGGTAAATATCTCACAGCTCTGGCATCTTGAATGGGCGGGTTTGCTGAGGGCACTCTTGCCAGGATTGTTTTCAGATCTCTAGTGAGCTCGTAGTTCTTTGGTTCGACACTGCAACTGACACACTCTCTCATAATCTCTTCATTGATATTCTCTTCTGAAAGCATTTGAGCTTTTCATCCTTGCCTAGTCAAATCATTTTATTTGCTAGACAAGGCCCTGTGCCCAGAAATTGGCATGGGCAGCTTAATGAGACATATCCTTCTTCTCATTATCCTCTGAAAGCAACTCTTCAACTTAGTTCATGACCTATTAATAATTAGCTTGCCCACTGGTCATTTTACTCTACCACATGCTCTATTTCATTCTTTTCTTTCCAGTAGGCTGCCTGTTCCTTCCTCCACCCATAAAAGAACTGACATTGCAGCCTCAGATGATTGATCTAAGGCCAATGGATAGACTATGTGAAGATTTTCAGACTAACCACAATCATTAACTTTCTATAAATTTTAGTTGTTCTAGAAAGAACAAGTCCTTTTGAGATAATGTAAACTGTGATATTGGAAATATTCAAGCTAAAATTAGAGAGATCAAGGAGGGAATTCTTTTTTAATGTACATTTTAATTAATTTTTTTGTGGATTTCATACAATTAAATCTTAATCATATTTATATCCCTCTTCCCTAACTGCACCCTCCCAGAACCCACCCAGAGGATTTCATGTATTCTTCCATATATGTTAAAGCCTATTGAGCCAAGTCTGTGTACCCAGATATCCCTTGGTGTGAGTCCATCCACTGGAGCCCGTTCACCTTCTCTAGCATCACTCCCCTAAAGATCAACTCTCTGTCACCAACAGTGTTCAGATGCCAATAGTTCCTCTACTAAGAGTGAGGCCTCTTGAACGTTTCCCCAGTTCTATGGTGGTTTTTATCTGATTGAAGTTGCATGAGTCTTGTGCATGCTGTCACCATTGCTGCAAGTTCATAGGAGGAAGTTCCCAAGAGCCTGTAAGACAGTTTCCTTATGGTCATCTGTCACCCCTGGCCTCTTGCAGAAGGGATTCTTACATTAAAATAAAACTTTATCTTGAAGGCTACTCTTTTCCTTCCAGTTTAAGAAAGCTATAATCCTGATCTGTGTCTGTAGAGTCTTATGGTTATAGGCAACTGTATTCATGCCTATATCCAAACCTATCTTCAATGGATTAAATTCTTCAGTTTCCAGATTTATACCTATATAACTGTAGCTTTGGGTCTACAGTGAGATGGTCAAAACTAGAAGAGAAAAGTTTTCAATAAACTAAAATAAGTGGAGGATCCTGTTCAGCATTTTGGCTTAATCTACTAGTTGTTAAAACATCTGGCTGTTGAAGAGGAGGGAACAACAACATAAAGACTGGGTCAAAGAACTGACTGATACAGTTAAACTCTGCCCCAAACAACAAGCCTCTGCAGTGAAAAACTTTGGAAAGACTCAGAGAAAGATGCAAGACATGTATGGCAGAAGGCATGAACAGGGGTGGGGTGGGGGCAGGGAGAGGGGAATGTGTCTAAATTGGACTGAAAGATAATGAATGAAATACACAATTCATCAATGAAAGTACTTAAAAAAAAACAAAAAAACAAAACAAAAAATCATCTGTGTGTCATGTGTTCTAGAGCTGAGACCTTTGTCCAGAGTGATCAGAAGCTTTTTCTTCTAGGAAGTTTTCTTGGCTTAAAGAGACTGCAACTTTCAACCTGAATGAAAAAGGAGTCTTCTTTCAAGAGATTTTAGATATACTTAAGGAAAGAACTGTAGAGTGGGAATTAAAGATTCTGTGTTAATTCTTTGCTTTTTCCTTGTGAATTGAACAAAATATTTTTTATGTTATTTTATATTTTTCTATGTGTATGAATGTACTGTCTGCATGCAGGTCTGTGCACCCGTGTCCTGCAGTGCCGCGGAGGTCAGAAGAAGGTGTCGGATTCCCCTGGAACTGGAGTTCTCCTGGAATTGGAGTTTCAGATGGTTCTCAGCTGCCATGTGGGTGCTGGGGATCAAACCCGGGTCCTCCGCAAGAGCAGTCAGCGCGCTTAACAGCTAGGCCATCTCTCCAGCCCCCACAAAACATTTCTTATTCCTTTGTAAAGCCATCAGTTAGTGAAATTCTTGGAGAGCCTCAAGGCTAGGTACTATGCTAAGGCTGACAGAGCTTTTGGAAAATCTCATTTGTTTAAATAAATAATGTTCTAACACATGGTGTAGTTTGCAAACTTCCTACAATTTGGAAGCAACTATTCATTTGACTCAGAATTTCAGTTTTTTTCTATGACTGATGTGGCAGATTGGAACAGAAAAAGGAGGAGAAAAAGACAGTGTCCACCCCATACTTTGAAGCCTATCAGAAATCAAAGGCTATAGAATATAGTATAAAATTATGCATTTTAAACAAGTTTGTATAAGGAACTTTTCATTTAAAGGAAGAACACTAATTTGTTTCTTCATAGGATAGCCATTACTATTTTTGGTAAGTAATTATAAATGCAAACAAACACTATTCTAACACCTTGCTATATAAAGAAACTTAAGGTTGTGAAAAATATTCTTATGAAGTTGAGTATCACATCTAATAATTTATTGACAAATTTAAGGTCATGAAGACTGACTCCTATGTTTTCTTCCAAAAGTATTATAGTTTCAGCTCTTCCTTAAATGTATTTTTTATTGATTCCAAAATTTCACACAAAATTTTTATCACTTTCAGACCTGCTCTACCACCACTTACCCCTCTACCTCTGATTTCATGTCATTTATTTATTTATGTATTTATGTATTTATTTATTATTATTTTTTTTACTTTTTTTGTATTTATGTATTTATGTATTTATTTATTGTCTTTTAAAGTCTGTAAATTCCAATCTGTGCCTTTCAAGTGCTTATGGGTGCCCTGGAATCTGGTCAAACTATCTCCCTCTTCCAGCATCTATCAGTTGTCAATAGATACTCAACTTGGGCTGGGGCTTCATGTCTGCTTCCCGTATCCATGATGGGCCACTGTCTGGCTTGGGTTTGCACAGATCCTGTGATGATATCATAAGGGCTATGGATTCATATATAAAATTACCCTGTGGTTTCCAGACAACAGTTTCCTTATATTGGAATACCAATCTCTGGCTCTTCCAGTATTTCTACCCCTTCTTATATAATGATCCCTGAGTCTTCAGAGGAGAAAGTGCAATAAAGTGTCCTATTTATGTTTGAGCAATCTGTAGTCTCTTATTTTCTTTACAGTGATTATTTATGGATTTCTGTGTTAATCAAAATCTGCTGCAAGAACCTTCTGTAGTGAGACTTGAGGGATGCACTAATCTATGGATAGAACAAGTCATCATAAGTCAGTTTAATATAATGTGTGTTTAACAGAATGATAGTAGTTAAGTTACCCCCTAAGGTTTGTGATTTATCTAGGCACAGGTTCCTTCCCTGATAGCAGTGTCAAGTATGGACTACCTGTTGTGAAGTAGGCCTTGAATCAATTACAAGGTGATTGGTTACTCCCATAACAGTTATGCCATTAATAAACCATTGGGACTATTTTGCCAAACCAGTTGTCACTATAGTTCACAGCTAGGTAAGGCTGATGATTGCCTTTCTCTGTCAGTAACATGTCTAATAACTTCTAGCACTACAAAAAGTTAGCCAAAGAGATGTAGCTTTGAAGTAAGTAGCAGCTTTATTTCTTCCTGATTTTATTTTTCTGTGACTCAGATATGTAGTGTCTTAAGCAATAGAGCCTTACCATCCAGCTCTGGTGGTAACCAAGTATAATGGCAATAGTCAGTATTGCCTGAGAATCTATAAGATCTCTCCAGGCAACAACTCCAACAGATAGAGTCCATTTCTGGCATTTAGCTTTTCATTTGCTAGTCTATTAAAGCCACTGAATCCCTGTTATAGGGTAACTATCTTTAAATTCTTTTGATATTGTATATGCATATATTGAGAGAAGCTTCCACAGTAGGCTTCCACATGACACTTTCAAAAGGCCTTTAGTGGTCATTCTCCCTCCTCTTACTACCACTTGGGCCCTACTCTTCTATTCCCTATCCCATTAAACCCTTCCCATCTGTCATTTCCCTTTCCCATTTATATTACTGCATTCTATCTTCCTTTTGGCAAACCACAACCCACCCCATGGCACATTATTAGTTTTCTAATCTCTAAAAGTTTTTGTATTGAAACACACCTATTTAATTGCCATGGTTGGGCTTTACTTTTTAATTTTTTTTGTCTTTTTTGTTAGTTTGCCTTTCTTTGGGGGGATTTGAGGACAGAACCCAAGCCTTTGTGCTTGCTAGGAAAATACTCTCCCACTGAACTATATCCTCAACCACTCAAACACACTTATCTAGATATTGAGAGTTAGCATCTACTTCTGAAAGAGAACGTTTGATATTTGTCATTCTGTGTCTAGATTACCTCATTTATTTGTTAATTTTATAATTTTGTTTTTCTCAGCTGAATAATATCTCACCGTGTATATGTACCATGCCCTCACTATCCATTCATCAATTGATCAATTTCTTGGCTATTTTGAATAGAATAGCAATGAAACATGGAGGAACAGATATCTCTATAATGGGATACAAAGTGTTTTGGGTATATGCCCCGGTGGTATGGCTGGATCATACCAGAAATCTATTTTTAGCTTTTTGAGGCCCTCCACACTGATTTCCATAGTGGGTGCACCAGTTTGGACTTCCAGCAGAAGTGAATAAGTGTTCTTTCTCCATAACCCACGCCCTTACCAGCATTTGTCATCATTTGTTCTTAGACATTCTGACTGGGATAAGACGAAATCTCAAAGTAGTTTTAATTTGCATTTCTCTGAGTAGTTGGGTTGGGCATGATGGCATACACCGTTAATCCCAGCATTTAGGAAGCAGAGGCAGGTGGATCTCTGTGTGATCACATTAACCTGGTCTCCATAGCAAGTTCCAGTCTTGTTTGGGCTACAGGGAAAACCTTTCTCAGAAAAAAGTAGATGTAAAGCGACAAATACAATCAAAAGTGAAATTAATGAAGAAAACAACACAAAGAACCAATGAAGCCAACAGTTAGTTCTCTGAAAAGAGCAACAAGATGTTGAACTTTAAAAAAAATATTTTTCAGCCATTAGTGTTTCATCATTTGAGAACACTCTGTTTAGTTCCTTGCCTCAGTTTTCAATTGGGTTGTTTGATTTTTTGATGCTGAGACTTTTTATTTCTTTGTGTATTCTAGACACTGACTTTCTGTCAGATTTATAGCTGAAAAAGATCTTTTCCCCATCTTGTTGGTTGCCTTTTTTTTTTTTTTGGTCTTTTTGAGACAGGGTCTCCCTGTAGCCCCAGCTGTCCTGGAATTTGCTCTGTAGACCAGGTTGGCCTTGAACTCACAAAGATCTGCCTGCCTCTGCCTCCCAAATGCTAGGATTAAAGGCATGCACCACCACGCCCTGTGTAGGTTGCTTTTTTAAAATTATTTATTTATTTATTTTTTATGTATATGAATGTACTCTCTGCATGTAGGTTTGTGCACCTGTGTCATGCAATGCCGCGGAGTTCAGAAGAGGGCATTGAATTCCCCTGGAACTGGAGTTACGAGTGTTCTCAGCCACCATGTGGGTGCTGGGGATCGAACGTGGGTCCTCTGCAAGAGAGGTTGTCTCTCTCTTTTTTTCTTATTATTATTATTTATTTATTTATTTATTTATATTATTTTGTTTTGTTTGTTTTTTAAGGGATTCTACAATATAATGACACAGTTGTTTGCAGATAACATTATGTTACTCAGATGTCATACAATTAGGTAATTGGTGCATTTTGCAAGTATCTATGTCCAAATTTTGAACAACCAAGGTTTCCATAGTCCAGTTGGAGAAGCTTGTATGCAAGGCATGTTGATCAGTTAGGAGTCCAGACTATATTCCTGTAGTCTCATGATTCACCCCTATCTCTCCCAGCCCTTACAATCTACCACGCCCCTCTCTTCTGCAGCTTGTTCCTTGGGCTTTGGGAAAGGGGCACAAGATGGGTGAGAAGAAAACAGTCTAAGTCTATTTCTTTGGAGTTGTCATTTTGGACTCCAGTCTGTTCAGGTTGTTTCCCTTCATGGGTTGACAGCTTTCCAGTGATACCCTTTTTAGTCATACTAAAAAAGCACAAGCTATTGGATGTACAGGCATTTAAGCAGTACCAATTATTATGTCAAGCTAAGCTGTGTGAGCACAGACACAGATGCTTGGATGGTATGCTAATCCGCAAACTGTGGTTTCTCTATAAAGGTGACAAGTTCTTATTGTGGCTTATAACATCTCCTAACCACTAGAGGACATAAGCTTGTGCATCCACTGTGAGTTATTCCCCAAGGAGAGAGCTATAGCCAATTTTATTTGGGATATATTAGACACTGGCTGCCACTGTTGCACAGTATCTCCAGGCTGGTAGGTGTAGCTGATATTGATGGTGAGTCTTGCTTGTCTCAGGAGACCAATATTTTGCTGTATTGCTTTAGTGGCCTTTGGTAACACTCTCTGGCATTTCAGAGGCCAGTTGTATGCTAGCAAGTGACGTCTCATAACATTTTTTCATGCTCAACACCAGGTCTTCGACAACAGGACTTACTGCCCTTCTCCTTGCATATATCCACTTATAGGCAAAAGGCTTTATATTGTTTGGTGGGGGGCGTTTGAACCCCTAGCCAACATCTCCTAGGCAGAATAATTCATTGCTGATACAGAGCTTTCCTGTAGTAATATATAACTGCTAGGCCATCTCTCCAGTTGCTTTTTTAGTCAAACATTGGTGTCCTTTGAAATACAGAGGCTTTTTATTTTCATGACATTTCACAAAGTCCCATTTGCCAATATTTGGTTTTAATACCTGTGCTATTGTTGTCATGTTCATGAAGTCCTTTCTCTCCTATAAATTCCATACTTTCTCCTCTATCAAACTTCAAGGTATAAAGTCTTATGGTCCGGTCTCCACAAATTTAGGGAAATTGAAATAGTATCCTGTATTCTATCTGACCATAAAGGAATAAAGCTAGAGGTCAAAAACAATAGAAATGGATAGAAAGTAAACAAACTCATTGAACTAAACACATTACTTAATGAACATTGAGTCATGGAAAAAAGTCAAGAAGAAAATGTAAAAATTTGGGCTGGAGAGATGGCCTAGCAGTTAAGAGTGCCAACTGCTCTTGCAGAGGACCCAGGTTCAATCCCCAGCACCCACATGGCGGCTGAGCCAGAATTCCAGTTCCAGGGGAATCAGACACCCTCTTCTGACCTCCATGGCATTGCACGACATGGGTGCACCAACCTACATGCAAACAGCACACTCATACACATAAAAATATAAATAATAAAAAATTTAAAAAATGTAAAAAAAATTTTTTTTATATTTTTTTTATTTTTATTTTTATTTTTTGTGTTTGTGCTTTCATACATTTTTTCCAATTCAGTTCGGGCTTATTTCCCTTTCCCCTCCCCCCCACCCACCCCATCCCAGATCATGCATTCTGCCATAATGTCCTGCATCTTTTCTCTCAGTTTTTTTTTTTCATTTTTAGCTATAAGTGATAACCATGAGACAAGCATCCTCATGTAAAACTATCTGCAGGCTGTTGTGCCCACAACCCTACAGCCCCACCATCAGTGGGGGGTGACAGGTTGTATGTCAATCAAGTGATCAAATGAGTGTCCAGACTACATTGCTGTGGTTCACCATTCACCCCAATCGCAGCCCTTACATTCTACACACGCCCCCTCTTCCGCAGGTTGTTCCCTAGGCTTAGAAAAGGGCACAGAGTGGATGAGAGGCAAAACAGTCCACTCTCTCTGGAGCTGTGACTTGGAACTCTGGTCAATTCTGCTGTGTTCCTTTAGAGGAGCTGACAGTTTTGTCCAGGAATAACCTTTCGATCCTACTAATGAAGAACAGCAATTAGATATATAGGTATTTAAGCAGCACTAATAGTTATGGAGGTTACTTTAGCATAGAACACATGTGTTGGATGATGTTAATCCATGAATTACATTTTCCCCCCTGTAAATATGACAGGGTCTTACTGTGGCTTATAACATCTAACCGTAGAAGGATGTAAAGCTTGTGGCATCAGCCATGGTTATTCTCCAAGGGAGAGCCAATAGCCAATTAGATTGGGATATACAGCACATGGCTGCCTCTGCTCACAGTATTTCCAGGCAGTGAGGTTTAGCTGGTGCTGCGGATGGAGTCTTTGCTTGACTCAGGGAGACCAATATTTGCTTTATTGGTTGTGTGGCCTTTGGTAACACTCTCTGGCATTCCAGAGGCCATCTGTACACTGGCATGTGTGGTCTCAATACATCCTCCCATGTTAACGTCAGGTCTTCGGCAGCAGGGTCTTATTCCTCTCCTCCTGTAGGTATCCCAACTTAAGAGGCAAGGAGCCCTTACCTTTGTGGGGCCTTGGATCCCCTGGCCAACATCCCCTGGTAGAACAATCCATTGCTGATGTCAGAGCTCCTGTATTAATATATTTTTTGCCTGAGTGCATAGCCCTAGGACTTTAGTATTATATTTTGGTTCTGAACAGAGAGTAATCCCTTCCACAGTTCCATGTCTAGTAGTCAATTAAGAAAAGCAGTTTTTACCGGTTTTATAAGATTACCTCTACAATAAGTTGCTTCCAATTTACAGTTGGAGCGACCTATCATTGTCATATTTCCTTGTTCTATGGGGGAAGCAAGGAATCTCTCATATCAGAACCTTTGTGGCAACCTAGAAGGTAAGTTTCATTAGGACTCATTAAAAACTAGTTGTTACATTTAGGATCCACAGAGGTTCGATGTTTATGGCAATCTGAGGCTTTCTTCCTTTGAATGTTCAGAGGTAGCCTTTCCGTTGGCCACTTTCTTGGTACATCCTACTAATGCAAAGCTGGTATCTTTTCTTTCTCAGCCGTTAAGTTGGGACGTTTTTTCCTGTTGAAACAAACAAATCTTTTCCCATAGTTAGTTTTAAGATTTGAATTGCAAGGTTTGATGAAAAGGTTTCATGTCTTCTGTATCCCCCCCCCCTTTTTTTTTTTTTAGCGTATGAGTCTCCAGAAGATAGTTGTATTATACATGACTATAGGGTGGAGTCAAGGCAAGATTTCATCAATTCACCAGTTGTTTTGGGTGACTTATATGTTGTTAACTTGGAAGCAAACTTAATTTTACGTTAAATCATCTTAAAGAGAATGCTACAAGGTGATACTGTACAACAGAGAAATTATAGAGAACATTTTGTATGTGCAATCCCAAATTCTTGCTCTACAGATTTTATGTAAAGCAAATGTGGGCAACAGCGAATTATATCTCCATTTAATTCAGATGCATTACCCATTTTTATCAGATTCTGTAACCAATGTTGTTTAATATACACTGTTTATTTTACTTTTACTAAGTCCTAAAACACCATGTGTCCTGTAGACAGTGTCTAGGCGAAACTGGGTACTTGCTGAGCTCACGTCAATTAAATATGCCTTAATCGAATATACACCCGTGTCCCTCCCCACCCATCCCCCCTCCTTTCCAATTCACCATTTCAGTCCATTTTCTGATGCAGTCTTTCGTTTGTCTTTTACATATGCCTCCCTCTCCATGAGAAATATTTATAACTGGGTTGTTGGTACTAGCATCCACATATGAGGGACACCATTTGTCGTTTGTTTTTCTGGGACTGTGTTTTACTCACTTAACATAATATCTTCCAGCTCCATCCATTTACCTGCAAAATTTCATGATGTGTCCCTCTTTACTGCTGCATAGTATTCCATTGTATACATGTACCACATTTTCCTATCCACTCATCAGTTGAAGGCACCTGGGCTTGGTCCAGCTTTTTGCTATTGTGAACGAGCTGCAATAAACATAGCTGCTGTGCATGTATCTTTGCAGTAAGTGTGTCTTGTGGGTTATTGCCCAGGGAAGTGGTATGACTGGGTCAAATGGAGGCCTCAGTTTGATCTCTTCTAAGGGTTCTCCACACTGTTTCCCAAGTGGCTGTACATACGAGTTTATACATTCCCACCAGCAATGGATGAGTGTCTCCACTTTCCCCACAACCTCTCCAGCAACTTGGCTATCATTATGTTCCTATAGTACCTCAGTCTTATGGGTAAGTGGTATACTCAGAGTGGTTTTAATTTGCATTTCCTTAATTATCAGAGATGTTGAACACTTCTTAAGATGTTTCTCGGCCATCTCTAACTCCTCCTCTGTGAAGTCTCTATTCAGATCTTTGCTCCATCTTTTGAATGATTCATTTGTTTTCTTTCTTCTTTGTTTTTTGAGTAGCTTGTATACTCTGGAAATTAATGCTTTGTCAGATGTATCTGCTGTGAAGGTTTCCTCCCACTCTGTGGGTCTTCTCCTCACTTCCTTTATTGCTTCCTTTGATGTACAGAAGCTTTTGAGTTTAATGAGGTCCCATTTGTCAATTGTCGATCTTATTTCTTGTGCAGCTGCTGTCTGATTTAGGAAGTCTTTTCCTACACCTATGTCTTGTAGTTTGCTGCCAAGCTTCTCTTCTATCACCTCCAGAGTTTGGGGTTTCACGTTGAGGTCTTTGGTCCATCTGGAGTTGACCTTTGTACAAGGTGAGGAATTGAGTAAAAATGAAAATACAACATAGCAAGGTCTGTGGTACACAATGAAGGTGGAGCAAAGGGGAGCGCTTATGGCACTAAGTGCCGTCATCAGAGAATTAGAGACATGTCTCATAAATAGATGAATGATGTATCTAAAAGCATTGGAAAACCAAGAACAAACAATACCAAAAAAGAGTAGTTGACTTTGGCATGATGGCATACACCTTTGATCCCAACACTCAGGAAGCAGAGGCAAGTGGATCTCTGTTAGATCAAGGTTGGCCTGGTCTCCATAGCAAGTCCCAGGCCAGCTTGGCTACAGATAGAAACTGTCTCATAAAAAAAGAGTAGATAGGAAGAGATAAATACAATCAAGAATGAAATTAATGATATAGAAATGAAGAAAACAACACAAAGAACCTATGAGGCAAAGAAGAAAGTTCACTGAAAATGAGAGAAAACTGTAAGGGCATACAGTAAAAATCTATACTGACCAAGCTGAAAATCTAAAAGGAATGGCTATATACAAACTATCAAAGACATCAAAATTGAGATAAATAATTTAAAGACTTGTAACAACCAATTAGATGTAGCAATTAAAAAATCTCTACACACAAAAGAGCCCAGTACTCTATGTTTTCAGCACAAATAATACCAAACCTTCCAATAACTAAGACCAATGTTCCTCAAGTTATTCCATAAAGTATAGAAGGAATAGTCCCAAATTCTCCATGAAGTTAGTATTATCCTGATAGCAAAACCAGAGACTCAACATAAAGAAAATTATAGGCCAATCTCTCTTATGAACATAGACACAGATATTCTCATATGCAGAAAACAAGTACAAGAACACATAGTTTTAGCTTTTTCACTTAATTCTTTTGAGTTAATACTTCCATATAGCATAAGACAGGACTCCAACTTCATTTTCTTGCTCATGAATACCTAGTTATATTTTGATACTTAATATAGGGAAAGAAAACTAACTTTTTGCCTTATAAGAATGTTGTTCACTTCCTAAAACACTACATGTAGGACTTCTATATGATATTTCTAGAAGTAGGTTTCAGTTATGAATGTTGGAAATTAAACTTGCCTTCTATCAAGTGAGAGGTTTGTGAAATTTTGGATATGTAGTACTTATTGTTTCTTAAAGTGACACCATTGGTGAGGTAAAGCATGCTAGGTTTGGGCTTAAATTTTTATTATTTATTTAATTATTTATTTATTTTTATGTGGGTCTGTGTTTTGCCTACACATATGTAAGTGCACCACAGGGCTGTATGCCAACAGAGGCCAGCTACATTATTTGGTACACAGCTACATTATTTGGTACACAGCTACATTATTTGGTACACAGTTACATTATTTAGTACACAGCTACATTTTTTTCCCATTTTTTGGCTATCTTGAATAGGATGGCAATGGCACTAGGTGATGGCTTCTGATCCCTTGGCACCAGAGCTATGGACTATTGTTAGCTGCTTTGTGAGTGCTGGGAAGCAAACTTGGGTCCTCTGCAAGAGCGCCCAGTGCTTTTAATCACTCACTGAGCTATCTCTTCAGCCCTATTTATTTATTTATTTATTTTTAATTTAATTTAATTTGGGGTTAGGTTTTGTCTTTTGAATTCAAAAGCAAGTTGCTACATGCTTCTGGTTGACACCGAGGAAGTTACTGAACACTCTAAACTGTTTACTTATCAGTAGCACCTGTCTTATATGATATGTTATGAGGGCTAAATGTAATGAGATATACAAAATTGCCGGGAGTGGGAAAAGCTCAATAAATATTGATATGTGCTATAATAAACTTGGCTGCAAATTAAATTGATTTTGTTTGTGATTTAGATCTTCATATATTCTCTTTTAGAACTGCCTCATTGAAGTGTAATTTATATTGTACACATAATGCCATTACCAGCACATATATAAAGTGTACCTCTTGATTCATTGTGACATATGGGCAATTGGATAAAAGCACCACCAAGTCATGGTAAAGACACCCACTACCTCCCAAAACAACGAGCACACCCATTACCCACAACCCTCTTGTCTCTCTGAGGTTTCCAATCTTCTCTTCTCTATTCCTTGACTCAACCTTTTCTAAGGAACTACTGATTTGTGCTTCAGTATATCTTATTTAGTATTTTATAGTTTCATATAAATAAAGTTAGCAAGAGCACATTTTTATTTTTAGTTCCTTTCACTTACTATAGATATTGAGGCCAGAAATTTCTGAGTGTCCCAGTAGTTCATTTATTTTTATTCCTATGTTATATTGTATTGTATGTTGATGCCATAGATTATCAATCAAACTGTTGGTGAACCTTACTTCATTAAAATTGAGGGTGCTATTTGCATGTAAGTCCTTATAGAAACATGGGCTTTTATTTCTTACTGGTAAAGTCCTGGGAGTGGGATGACATAATCATTTAAAGAAACTTAAAATAATCATTTAAATACTAGAACCATTTCCTATTCCCACCAGTCAGAACTCTACGTCTTCATCCTCAGGTGAAACCAATCTTCAGTCTAAATAGTCCCTCACTATGATTTTAATGCACATTTCCCTAATTACTAATATTTTTAGCGATGCTTCTTTTTTTTTTTTTTTTGTCTTTTCGAGGACAGGTGTCTCCCTGTAGTCCAGGCTGGCCTTGAACTCACAAAGATCTGCCTGCCTCTGCCTCCCGAGTGTTAGGATTAAAGGGGTGCGCCACCACGCCCAGAATCATATGCTTATTTCTTACCTGCACATCTTTGATGACCTGTCTATTGAATTTTTTGTGACTTTTTAAAATTTGATCACTTTCTTATAGATTTTTTAGACTATTTAATATATTTTAGATATGATTCTTCTATCAGATACAGGCCTTGCAAATATTTTGTCCTCTTTTTCAGCTTTCCTTGATATTGAGTCATTGGTACCTTCCACAAAGTGCAAGTGTTTGATTTTGATATGATCACATTGGTATGTGTTTGCGTATGTGTATGTGTATGTGTTTCTGAGTTGTAAGAAATTTCTGCTTAAAGTCAGTAAGATTTTTCTCTGATGCTTCTTCTAGAAGTTTTATAGGTTTTGGCTTTCCACTTTCATCTGTACTTTAAGTGAATATTTTTTACATATATATATATAGTATATCACTTAAGTTTTTATTTTGTATGATCTCCCATTTGCTTTCCAACATTGTTTATTATAAAGACCTTATTTTCTTCAATGAGTTGTCTTTACACTTTTCTTAAAAATCAGTTGTCTCTATAAGGTCTGTTTGTGCTTCCTAGTCTTTTCCATTGGTATACTTATCTATCTTGATGCCAACAGCATACTGCTTTTACAGTGTAATGTCTGAGACTCTTGAGATTTCTCTTCAGCAGTGTTTTGTAGTTTGTAGTGTACGGTTATTTATCTCTGGGTATTTCCACATTTTGAGTCATATTGTTACAAATATTTAGATTTATATTTAGATATATAGATTTCAACTTGCAATTGTCTATCATCAGCACTCAGGACTGCAGTTAGTTATTGCATGCTGATAGTATTTTCTACAATCTTGCTAAACTCACTTATTAATTCCAGTGGCTCCATAATATTCTTGCATTTTCAACATAGACAATTTTGTCATCTATAAATAAAGAAGTTATTTTCTGCTCTCCAATCTAGATGAGCTTTTATTGCTGCTTTTTGCATTATTGCACTGGCTGGGATTTCGAGTGTAGTTGAAATGAAATGGTGAGGGCCAATGACCTTAGTACGGTTTTTCTCCTGGTTGCTGAACTTGATGTTTATTGAGCTTTACAAATCTGTGACTCTATATATTATTATACTTGGAAATACTTTGGCTATTATTCATTTTTCTTGTTTCTCCCTTCTCTCTGTTCTTTCAAAGGACTCACTGAAATATATATTAGGCCTTTTGATGTTGTTTCATAATTATCCAATCCTTGTCACTTAATTTTAACATCCTTGTTTTATTTTAGTACTTTGTGCTTCTTTCCTTCAAGTTACTAATCTTTTTTCCCAGAATGCTCAGTCTGCTGCTGATTGCTATGCTCTTCAGCTCTGCCCCACCCCCTTCTACACACTTCTAGTATGGAACCCAGCACCATTGCTTCACCATGCTTTCCAGTGTGACTCATTAATATATTCTGACTTGGTGTGAGAACTTGGTGCTATTCTTTAATATTTTATTTATTTTAAAACCTTTTTGTGTCTATGAGTGTATTGCCTGCATTTATGTAATTGTACACATGTTGTGTAATGCAGGTGAAGGTCAGAGGAGGATGTTGGATCCCATGGAAACGGTGTTATGGATGGTTCTTAGCTGCCATGTGGGTGCTCAGAATTGACCCTGGTCCTCTGCAAGAGCATCCAGGGCTCTTAACCACTGAGCCATCTCTTTACCCCTCTTTGGCACTACTCTTTATAATCATCTTATTCTTTTCACCTCATTATCTTGAGCAGTCTAATTACTAATCTCTAATCTAGTGAGTATTGCAGGAGGTTTTTCTACAGATGTTGGCTGTTTTCTTTTTGTATAGGTCTTGTATTATACAAAGAATGCACCTTGTGGAATGATAGACACTTTTCTAAGCAGAGATTTCTCTAAGCAAACATTTTTTCCACTTTTTATTTTTTTCGGTTAAGGATAAATATTTAGACTATGTAAAACACATGGTCTCCATTGCAGCTATTTAACCCTGCATTATAGGTGATGTTGGGGCCAGGCTGGGGCAGGAGCTGGCTCATGAGCCTTAACTTACTGATGACAGTGATTGTCTTCTGTGTTGTGCATATGTGCATGCACACCCAGGTACACACACACACACACACACACACACACACACGTGCGCACATGTGTGCTACACATGCTCACATGTGCATGTTTTGTTGCTGTCTCCCTGAGAAGATTTGAGACATCCTCATTCCAAATTCAAAGTAGAAACAAGAGTCTACAGTTACTGAATCTTTTCATATTGGTGTACACTGACACTTGCTTTCATCAATTTCTGCTTCTGCTTTTGAAATGCTAAGTAGCAAATCGTTTAATGCTGACATTTCAGCTAATTGCTCTTTAATGTACAATTGACATATGAGGCAACATATTGCAATCTAAAAATAATTAAGATAAATCATTTGCTTATGTTGCTGTGCAAAAGACAAACCATTTTTCATCTCTTTCCCTCCCTCCCAGTGTCTGAAGCAGGCTGTCTTGAAGTCAAAATGGAGCACTTGTGTCTGGTCTCCACCCTGTAGTCTGGTGTCACAGAGAGAAGTGTGTGGGGTGGCAGCAGCTACGCCCCGAGATCTTTTCTCTGTCATTGACAAGCTCCCCAGATGGGGCTGCATTCCAGGATCTGTGTTTTCGAATTCCTCTAGAGCACCTTGGCAGGCTGCCAAAGTGTTATGAAGGATTAGATTCTGTCTCTCTCCCTTTTACATAAAGCCCCAGAGGGTTTTCCTCTTCAACTTTTAAAAGACTGGCTCCAACCAGCAGATCCAACAAGTGGCCCATTTGTGAGTTGAGTATCTTGGGAATTATGCTATACAAATAGGTCATAGTTGAATAACCACTGTGTGAAAATTGATTTTTCTCTTTTGGGGGAAAGAGCAACCCTCACAGTTTCTCTAGAGGGATTATACCACCATCTAACAACTGTTGCAGGAGCACAGTGCATTTCTCAGTAGAACAGATCATTTGCTTTTCTGTGCACTTTATTTTAACTTTAGTTAGCTGATCAGGTTTCAAAAGCCTGTTGTAATGTATGTTGTTTAAGGGAAACCTTTTTTTCTACTTGTGCCAAGCAAATGGAAGTTTCCAGATTTATTCTGTGTCACTACCTATTTTGAAACCAAAGGCTATAAGTTATTCTTATATAAAGGCAACTGGTTAGTTCTTTCTAGATACCGATTTGGGATAA
This sequence comes from Rhizomys pruinosus, assembly GCA_009823505.1. Lineage (NCBI taxonomy): Eukaryota > Metazoa > Chordata > Mammalia > Rodentia > Spalacidae > Rhizomys > Rhizomys pruinosus. The sequence continues at coordinate 1,551,310 of VZQC01000186.1, read as the reverse complement.
GCTTGAAGAAAATGCACGTTCCATTTTTCTGTATTGCATATTCATGAGAAGAAATACATTTTATGAACATATTTATCATGTTTAGTTAATTAGGTAAACATTTATTTAACACATTGTATATTTGTGTGTGTATGTTTGTCTGTGTGTTTTCTTACTACAAAGTAAACTGATAGTTGGAACTGTGTGTGTTTTATTATTTCTTTAATGATTGGAGTTACTCAATACATAGCTTATGTAGTGGACCTTGAAGGTTCGGGTGACTGTTACTTGTAATGAAGGAGGCAGCATGTGTAGAGAAATAGAAATTTCAATATTCTAGTGCTTAGGTGAAGGCTATGACCTACACTTTAATCTTTCAAGGAATTCTATGGTTGCAAACAAATTTGTAGAGAACCTCAGAGAAAACAGAACTTCTTTTATTAAAAATTTGGAGAAAGTTACAAAAAAGGAAGGAAATGTACAGGGTTGAATTTGCTGAAGGCTCTCATTTTATTGTTTGAGAATGTCATGCATGTATACGATGTATTTTGATCAAATCCATCTCTTACTTTCAAGCCTCCAGCTCTTCAACATGCTCCCAACTTCATGTACTCGTTTTTCTTTATATATATATATCCCCGACTAACATGGAACCTGCTGTATAGACCAAGTTCGTCTTGATCTCACTATCTGAGAGATCCTCTTGCCTCTGTGACTCAAGTTCTGGGACTGAAGGCATGCCTCGCCATCCTTGACCTTACGCCTATTTTTTTTTTTTTTTACCCACTGAGTCCAGTTAGTGCTACTAGTATGTGCCTAAGTGCAGGACTTGCCTCCTTGATGAAAAGTGACTTTTCTTACCATCAGCCCTACCTCAACTGGGGTTGGAACTCCATGGCCTCTTTCACCTTTATGCTGGAAATATGGCAGGCTTGATTTTGTACAGTTCTTATGCAGACAGCCACAACTGTTCTGAGTTCTTATGTCCAATGGCCCTGCCATGTCTGGAAAACACAGTTTCACAGCAGTGCTATGTAATCGAGCTTCAGGGGGAGGGGGTGTAATAGAGATGTTCAGTTTAGGACTGAGTACTCTGACATCTCTTACTCTCTGTATTCAGTTGTAAGTTTCTATAATAATCACCGCCTTACTGCAGAAACAAGTTTCTCTGATGAGGACTGAGAGCTAAATTAATCTATGAGTATAAAGTTAAGTAATGAGAGGGCAGTCAGAAATTATATCCATTTAGCAAAATAATAGATTTTCCCCTTGGAAACAGCTTTCCTTTGTCTAGTATAATTTGCTTTGTTCTTTAAAAAAATATTTATTTTATCATGTGTGTGTGTGTGTGTGTGTGTGTGTGTGTGTGTGTGTGTTTACCACTTATGTGCAGAGGCTCACAGATGCCAGATGATGGCATAGAATCCCTCAGAACTGGAATTATAGGTAGCTGTGAGCCACCTGATGTGAGTTCTGGGAACTGAACACAGGCTCTCTGAAAGAACAGCAGGTACTCTTAGATAATGTTTTCTCTTTCCTGTCCTATAAGCTTTGTTCTTATTCCCTTTTCTGAAAACAATACCAACACTTCCAGCTCAAAATATTAATTTGCATTTTGTTTTGAAAAACATCTATATTAAATGTATGACTCACCATCTGATGGATGATTAGATTAATAAAGCTTATGAGGATTCACTGTATTTTGCTTATGCCCCACTCCACCCTCATAACAGAGCTGCAAACAGGTCAGGGCAATAGAATTTTGGATGGGTGCTGCTCTCATAGCTGAGTGGTGGAGTGTCTAGCAAATGTGAGGCTGAGTTTGATCTCTAGCATCTCCTACCAGAAAAGCATCGATCACAGATCACATTCACACTAGCAGATTACACTTTTCAAAAATGAGCTATTTAGTAATAAAGTGGGCAGCCACTCAGAAGAAATTGCATCAGTTCACAATTTCCAAATGACTCTACATTTTGATCTTTTTTTGTTGCTACTGGTTCCTATCTTTATTGAATTGTGATTATAAAATACAGTCTGGGTTAAATGATTCATCGCAATTTGTCTTATGGACCATTTTTGTAACTGTGTCTGAAATAGATGTCTAATCATGAGTTCTAAGGTGAAGTAGTCCATGTCTTCTGTTAGATAGCGTCTATATACTTGATATCTTGTTTTTACTTTCACTGAAATGTTAAAAGTCTCTTATTCTATTGCTCAAGGTTCCCTAGAGGAAAAGAACAATAGAATGTGTGTGTGTGTGTGTGTGTGTGTGTGTGTGTACACATTTACTAATATATGTGTTCATTAGATTTGTTTTCACAGTTGGAGGCTGGATGGTCCAATAATGGATGCCTACATACTTGGCACTTCAGAGAGCTCAGCAGCTGCTCAACGAAAAATAGGGATGGCTCCACATGGGCAAACCATGAATGTAGTCCCTTCTGAGAGTGGAGCACTGGACACTCCTCGGGGAGAGGCTGCTGTGAGTTCATGCTGAAACGCTGAAGAAGCCAGAGTCTTATGCCCATAGATGATGGCCACAGTGGGAAATTCACTCGCTCATGAGGAATGGAGCTTGCACACCAGCTCACTTTCTCTTTCACACATTTATTACATCAGGCTCCAGCCTATTGGATGGCAGCACATACATTTTCTGTGTGTGTTTCCCTCTCAGCTGTTCTACAAGAAAGTTGACTCTGAAAATATCCCCGTACTCAGAAGTGTGCTTTACTAGTTCCTTAGGTCTCGCTCATTTAAGTCAAGTTGACAGTGAAGATTGACTGTTATACCCACTATGGCAATGAATTCACTGACTGCACATGGTTTTTCCTCAGGTAAAACTATTAATTGCGTTGATCACTGGACTGGCTAGCTGTGATCTGGAGCCGGTTTACTGTGCTCTCAAGAAGTCATATTCTTTCCCAGTTCTGTTTTTAGAGACTTCACCTTGGCAGTTTGAAATCAACTAAGGTAGTAGTATTCACACTGTCGAATGTCACAAATTAAAGCTGTTCCTCTTCATCTCTCAAAGTGCCAGTTTACCAACCCGTCAGTTTTATAAACAGATACCTTCTTTTTCTCTCAAAATACTTAGTCTGATATAAAGAGTTCTTGAGGATTCTTGTTATTTGCTTGAGTTAAGAGCACATTTCTCCAGAGACCATTTGCTTTGTTTCTACCAGATATCCTGCACTATCAAGCAGGATTACCACTTAAATGGAAAATATTAGCTGACTATTGAAACAGCTAACATAGAACCGATGGGGCATATCTGGGTTTTAGTAAGGAGTAGATTAATGATAACCCTCATACTTTCCTGATGTAAAGGCACTGATTTATAAAGTTGTCTGCATTTCCAGTGACACAGAGGTCCCTTTCATAGGTAGAAGATATAGGTATGTATACAGTTACCAAAAAATATGGCAGCACAGATCTATACTGGAAATTGCCTAAAACTCATCAATAGTGAAATGTTATGATACATTTACTCAATGGAAAATTATACAGCAATGAGAATAAACAGAAGTAACGTGAGGGATGAAGAGGATATAGAAGAAACCAGAGTCAAGGGAATAAATTCTGTAAAATTTAATTGATATCTTATTTTAAAATTGATAGTATCTGGGCCTGGAGAGATGGCTGTTTAAGAGCACTGGCAGCTCTTGCAGAGGACCTGAGTTTGGTTCCCAGCACCCAAACGGTGGCTAACAATCATGGGTTACTCCAGTTCCAGGGGATCTGCTGCCATCTTCTGAGTACAATGGACATTGTATGACATTGGTGCATTTACATACATGCAGACAATACACTCATACATGTAAAAACAAATAATAAAATATTAAAAAAAGTAACAGTGTCTTCTGAGCATGACAGAACTGTTGTTCTCATGAACTCATCACAGTTGTGGTTGCCTGAACATGGCCTGTGCAAGATCAAGCCAGTCAACAGACCGACATGGATGGAGAGGGGAGGGACTCATTTTGCTCCACTCTTAGCTGAGGAGAATTTGGCAGTTGATTGCTGCAAAGTGAAAGGAGAGTCATTTGGCTTCAGTGCTGTGTCCCTGTGTAGGTTTTCTGTGCTCCAGTGGTTGACTCTTCACCCACATGCATATAGACAGCACTAATTGTACTCAGTGGATTGTAAAGAAGATAAAGAAGAACAAGGAAGAGGAAGAGGAGGAGACAAGAAGTTGGAAGGAGGTCTGTGTGTGTGTAGATATCTGAGAAGAATTGGAAGGGAGGACGAAGAGGAAGTGGATATGACCTAAATATATCGTAATCATGAATGAAATTACCAAAGAATATATAACAGAAACTATTTTTAAGAATAGCAAAGCTTGAGGCTGGACAGATGGCTCAGTGGTTAAGAGCACATTCTGCTCTTCCACAGGATCTGAGTTTGGTTCCCAGCATCCAGGCCAGATGGCTCACAACTTGTAACTTCAGCTCTAGGGGATTTGTCTTCCTCTTTTGAATTTCATGGTTTGCTACACACATGTGAACATACACACAGACATATAAGTGCACACACATATAATTGAAAATAATAAAAATAAACATTAAGGAGAGCAGCAAAGCCTTTTTTCTGTGATGGTATAATGTTGTTTCCTTCAAGGGTACAGTGTTTAGAAGGGGCCCCCGAAAGCCTCCAGCTTGTTGCCAATGCTGTTTCTTTTTGTTCAGTATGTGAAAATTCACTAAACAGTTCATTAGTGCTTTGTGTTGTTTTATTCTTTGTATGTATTGTTTAATCAAAAATGAAATTAATTTGTGAGCTTTGAGGATGCAAAATTAATGACACTTCAGACTTTTACGTTTATATAAATTCTCAGAGTCACCTGATTTCTCTGACCCTGTTGTCTTAGGTGTGTGTTCCTTCCTCTCTTCCATGGAGAAATAAAGTAGAAAATAAGCTCCTTTGTCTGCCTCTGTATCGTATATTTCTGCCCATCTCTGATTTTACTTTGTCTTTGATGTTGAAGCCTTACTGGCAATGGTTGTATGTGGCATCTCAGACCCTATTCAGACTTGAAAACAAAGTTCAGGTCTCCTGCACTAAAACTGGTAGGCATGCCCAGCTCAAACATTGTTTTTATTTTTTCTTTACTTCCTACGACTCTTATTTCTAAATTCATGTTTAATCTTATAGGATTTATTTGTTTTTTGTTTTTTTTCCTCCCCGAGCTCAGCCATTCATTCCTAAGAACAGTGCTAATGCTTAGTTTAACACTGCTGCATTTTGTAATGGAATGTTTTAAACCTTTTGGTGTAATACTGTGACACACAGAAGTTTCTTTCTCTTTTGTAGGGCAAAAGAGATCATGAGTCCTAAGAGCTCAGTCTGGGTTATTACCACCTTCTTAGAAGAAGTTTTGATGACAGTGGAACATAAGACTTTACACCAGAGGATGCAGAGTCTTTGACTGTGTCTAATGGTGAACTATACTCTCTCTTTTGTAGAATAACAATGGAGACAGACTGGCCATTTTCCTATTTTTGTCTTCAGTTTTGAAATTAGCAAAGTAATCATTTAGAAATAAACCCAAGTTTCCATTATACCTTGTCTGCTTTGTTCATTATTTAATTTGAAGTGTTAAGGAGTTATTGTTGTTTCCTTCTTATTCCTGTGCAAGATAGTCTATTACAATGATTCAGCATGGTACTTAAAATCATCAACTTGCCATGCAAATAAAGAGATATTGTTTCTGTCTCCCTGAAATCCTGGTTATATAACTTAGGTTGAAATTTAGGTATTATCATTATAGCCCAGGCTACATTGGTAGTATACTGTCTCTGTACTACCATATTTATGCTCCTCATTTACCAATTTTATATACTTTTCCAGTGTGTGTGCTTATTTCCCAAGTTGATGTATGAATTATAATAAACAACAACTATAGTAATGTAATAATAATGCAATAGAATATCACAGGAATTTAAGTAAAAATAACCTTTACTACTGTTTACTACTAAAGGTATAAATGGCAGACACTAGAAGACCAACATAAAAGGAATGAATAATCTCATTTTTTTTTGCAACTTTGCAGCTATACTTCTCTCGTACACAATACAAACACTCCACCCATAGTTCTGGGGGCCCTAAATTCCATTATGTAGTTGTTATTTCTGTCAGAGAGTGGGTCATAAAATTTGCTGGTTCCCCCTACTTGAACTCAGAATTTTGGCTGTCTTATGAAGCTTATATAGCGTTATATTTTGCTTTGCATTCTTTTTTGTTGCTGTTCACCTTGGTGGCTATGTAACTTTAACTTACAGCTATGTAATCAAGTTCTTTTTAAAGTGCAGGCAAGTAACAACTTGCTAGCAATATTATTTTTAAGTGCTTTATAGCAGTCATGCAATTCTTATTTTTATTATAGGATTAAAAAAATCACAGTTACTAAGAATTCAAGCATGGAGGGATGAGAGGACGGACCTTGGGCCTGGGTGGTAGCTGGTACTGAGTAACTTGAACTCTGAGAAATTACAGGTCAAATATGATTGACTGCTGTAAATTATATACAGTTTTACTGAGACTAGTATGTAAGGGTAGAGAGTTTTCCTAATTTCATGAATGTATTAGCTACTTCTCCGTTACTATGATAAAACAACCTGACTCAGGTCACTTACAGAAGGAAGAGGTTACTTGGGCTTAAGGTTCCAGGGGTATAGGAGTGTATGATGGCAGGAGGCTCATGGCAGGAGGCAATGGGAGGAGCGCTGAGAGCTCACACCCTCAGGTAAGCACAGGATGTAAAGAGAGACAACCTTGAAAGGGATGTGTATCTGAACTCTCAAAGCCTGCCAGGGGTGACATGTTTTCCCCAGCAAGCAAGTCTGCACCTCATAGGGATTCATGACCTTCCCCAAAACAGCACCACCAACTGACCAAGTGTTCAAATACCTGAGCCTATAGTGGGCACCTTGTTCAAACTACCACAATGAGCTTCAGTTTTGTCAGCTGTCAAACGCGAATATTGGTCTCAGGATATGGCAAACATCTCTAAGCGTGGTGGTATACACTATTGCTTAGCAAGCTGCAGGACATTATAAACATGTGTTGTATTCATGCATTTGGCAGAGTATATGGATTCTAACTTTTGTTTTCACATTAATCCCTCTGGCAATTGTTTTGTCTAGAATTTAGGCATACATAGATTAGGAAGCAAAGAAATGATGGACTACAGGAAGAAGAGAGTTTAGGAGCATATTTCACACATGGTGCTCAGGTGAGTGAAACTACCTCTTAGGATAAACATTAGTACCATGGGTGAGATTTTACGACACATTTTAGATTAAGCGAGTCAGACAGCTGGCTCCATGCACTGTTATCACATCCTTTTGCTTCACATTATCCACAAACACAAAGCCTAGAGTAAACTTCTACAGAAGCAGTGTGCATCCTAGACTCAGTAGATACAGCAAGTTTCTCATGTGTGTATACAAGAATGACCATGGTTTACTTGTCTTATGGAGTGAGAGTCCTATGAAGGCCTCATCTTCTAGGTGCCCATCACACATCGATAGTCCATGGTAAACTTGTTTTATGTGCAGCTTCTGAAATTCTTGTTTGTGGATAGGAAAATTAAAATTTTAAAACATTTTGTGTGTATGAGTGTGCACCCATGTCGTGCAGTGCCCAGAGAACAGAAGAGGGCATCAAATCTCCTGGGACAGGCATCATGGATGGTTGCTGGCTGCCATGTGGGTGCCGGGAATTGAACCCGGGTCCTATATAAGAGCAGCTAGTACTCTTAACCCCTGGGCCACATCTCCAGCTCTGAATAGTAAACTTTTTTTTTTAAGATTGTTATAAGAAACTATGGTAATCATATAAGTCATTAATTAGAAGAGGGTTAGTTGAGAAAACATTGCATACACATCTGCACGCACATACACACACAGGACGAAGCAGACAATAATCTGTTTGGCAAATATACTGGGCCCCATATTTTTCCCATACTCTAACATGGCTGAAACAGTACTTCTGTGTTCAAATGAAAGATGCTTGTCAGGGAAGCATCTACCCATGAGAGGGGTGGGGCAAAGGCACAGGAGCGCAGAGGCTGGTGGGACTATTTACAAAGTCTGAGGCTGGCTGGCATCTCCACAGAAGTAGAGAAGAGCCAGCAAGGGGCGGGGCGGCGGGGGAGTAGGCACCCATGGAGGAGGGTGCTGGGTACATGCTGAAAGCCAGCTGGTGCACTTGTTGAGGAATCAGCACAAGCTTGCCCACAATTATAAGGTTTGAAATTGTGAGTCACAATTCCCAATTCCATGCTTTTTATGAATAATTTTATGAAATATTTTGTTGCCTGCAGCCCTTCGAAAGGCGACAAGAGAAAGCACAATTTTACGTATCCTCTTCCAAATTCATTGCCCACTGATATGCCTGATGCAGGTTACTGTGAGAACACTAAATGGCTGGTGGAGCGGAGAGCTGGAAGCCTTGACTGTGTCATTTCGACATTTCTCATTTCCTGCCAGAAATGACTCTATAGAATCATAGTACAAAATACATCTGGGGTAGAGATGATGGTTATTTCAGCTTGTTCATCAGCGACTTTATCCATTACTGCTTGAGTATACAGAATTTCAATTAGCCCCTTTGATATTTGCCAATAATGTCTTGAACTTGTCCTGCCTTGTAAACAGGGACTTTGTTTAAAAACAGATAAACAGAAGAGAAATGGTATGAGTGTGAAGTGGTTTCTATGCTTTATTTATCCTTTCCCTAACTGTTGCACAGAAGAGAAGCATAGCATGGAGAGTTAGAAAGAACTGTGCTTAAATCCTAGCACTGCTGCTTCGCTTCAATGGTGAAAGAGACTAAGTTGGCATTTCTCGAGTGAGTGCCACGTGCAACGCACCATTATCTGTCATTGTTATCCATTATCTATGGCATAGTTTCTAAAATCCTTACAGTAGCCTTATCAGGTAGACAGTTAGAAAATGTGTCCAGTCCAGTTTCTCCAGTTTCTAATACCTCGAGCATTTCCCAGCTTGCAACTCTGAGCCCTCTCAACTCCCATAATATCTGTGCTTAGCTGAAAGGTACTTCACAATTCCATCAAGCCCAGTATGGAAAGCACTGACTTTATATTCATCCCCAAACCCGATAGCTTCATTCTTTACCTTCACTGGTCTTCATTTCTGGAGTGCCATATTTTTCTGAAATAGTGTCAATGCCCACTTTGGATTTCTTTCCTTTCCTCTCTTGACACACTCCTTCAGTTCTCGATCCCCCTCACATTCCAACCTCCTCTTCTTTGTCTCTTAACTCCTGAGCTACCTGGTCTCTCTTGAAATTCTTGGGTATGAACATCAGCTAAAGTCTCTCAACCTGCCTGGGCATGACAATGCATTTAGTCCACTCACTTCCTCTTATGGTTTGGATGAGAAGTATTCCCCACAAGCTCATGTAGGTGAACTCTTGGTCTCTAGGTAGCTGGGTTAAAAAAATTTTATTTATTTACCTTTTATTATTTTATGTGTATGAGTGTATTACCTGCAGGTATTTAATTGTACCTGTGCTGTGCAATGCTTGCAGAGGTCAGAAGAAGGCATTAGATCCATTGGAACTGGAGTTACAGAAGGTTGTTAGCTCCCATGTGGGTGCTGGGAACTGAGCAGGAGTCCTCTGCAAGAGAAGCCAGTGCTCTTCACCACTGAGCCATCTCTCCAGCTTTCTGTTTTGAGAGGTAGCAGAGGTTTAGGAACATGGGGCTTAGGTAGTGGACACAGACCATCAGCAGCAGGCCTTGAGCTCAGCTCCACTTCCTGCCCTCGCTGTCTGCTTCCAGTTTGCCACCTGTGACATGACAAGATACAAATTCCTTCTGCCATGAATTGAGCCGCTTCAGGCACCAGGCCTTTCTGGCAGTGATAAATTGTGCCCTCTGGATTTGTTATCAGAATGATTAACTGACACTTTCCAAGTCTCTCGTTTCATCTTCTTCCACCCAATCTTTCTCCATTGCCCAGTTTACACTTAAGTCATAGCCTTGTTTCCTGCAAGCTTTTGTGAGAGTTTGTGCCCCTCTCCTCTGCCCATCCACATCCATATATTGAAACCGGATCTCCAATGCAACGGTGCTTTGAGAAATCTTTAGGAAGTATTTAGGTCGTGAGAGCAGAGCTTTGGGATTAGTAGACTTATAAGAGACCTAGAGAAGCTTTCTCTGTCCTTTCCCGGATTGGAAGGTGCAGAACAAGGCGACATCTATGAAGCTGTTTTCATTGCTTTCCTTGTTGCTATGATAAAAGACCTGGGTAAAGCAACGTAAGGAAGTAAAGATGTATTTACAGTTTAGGGATATAGCGCCTGCCCACTGTGACGGCAAATCATGGCTGCTAGTGGCTTGTGGCTGTAGCAGCGGCAGTGGGCATTAGATGGGGCAGTTGGGAAACAGAGCGGATGGCAAACAGCACTTGGCTATAAACCTTGGTGCCCAGTGACTCACTTTTTCCAGCCGGGTCCCTGAGGCCTTCTAAGGGTTCCACAACCTTTTAAAACAGCACCACTAACTGGGGATCAGATTTCAAAACACAGGAGACAGTGGGGGACATTTCACATCCGTCACAATTCTTACCAGACAAGGCTCCCCCATCTCAGACTTTCCAGACCCAGTTCTGTGAGACATGGGTTTCCTGTGAGTGGAAGCCACTGGTTTCAGTGTTTGGTGTGGCAGCCTGGATGGACCGAGACACTACTTCACTAGGAAGACGGGAGCAGTCGCGGGGATTTCGCTTGCTGCACCTCTATGTTGCGCCATCTGACCATGACAGCAGTGTGCCTGTTTTTTCCCATTATCTAAAACCTAACACATTTGCTTTAGATAGTTCAATGTAAATAGCAACACAATTGTTTCTGTGGTAGGCGGAGATGCTCCTCTAAAGATATCTGAGCCATGCGAGAATCAGTTTACTCCAGGGACTAGCTCCCTGAGAAGTTATCTCTTCTTAAATTGACAGTCCTAAACACAGAGTATCATTAAATGGACTTGGTAAAAAAAAAAAAAAATATATATATATATATATATATATTATATATATTATTTATTTATATATATAATATATATTATATATTATATATATATATATATATATCAGTAATAACCTAAGAGGACAAGAGATTGAAATGGAGGCAGCCACACATGGGAGGGGTTGGGGGAACTGGGAGGGACAATATACATGATAATGCAAATATAGTATCATGTATGAAATTCTCAAAAAATGTAAAAAGATATCCATGCCTTAACCATGGAATCTTTGAATATATTACAAGGCAAAAGATATTTTACAGATGTAATTAATGTTGCAGAGCTTTAAATTAGGAGAGTCTCTTGGACTATGGAGATGAGGTTTTCTTTTTTTTTTTTTTTGGTCTTTTCTAGACAGGGTCTCCCTGTAGCTTCAGCTGGCCCCAAACTCACTCTGTAGACCAGGCTGGCCTTGAAGTCACAGAGACCTATCGGCCTCTGCCTCCCAAGTGCTAGGATTAAAGGCACATGCCACCACACCTGGAGGAGATGAGTTTTATCACATGATTTGAGCCCTAGATCAGAGGACTTTCTCTGTTAGAAAGCAGAGTGATCCCACAGGTACCAGCAGATTTAGTGCCCAGGAAGGATGTAAAGTTCTACTATTGGTAACAGGAAGGGAAATGGTGACAAACTGAGGAAGTCTCCTGTCTGTCCGTGAGCAGGGAAGTTCTACCACCACGGGAAACAGAAGTCTGCCAATAGCCCAAGTGTTGGAAGTGCTTGGATTGGCTGAGATTCTAGACTGGTAATATTTTGATTTTGGCCTCTGACAATTGAACAGAAGAATCAGCCAAACCCTCTTAAAATCTCACAGATCTACAGAAAACTTCAGATAATCAACATACATTGTTTTGAACCACTAAGATAGAGGTAATTTGATGTAGAAGCTATTGACACATGATGCAGATAGTGTGTGTTTATCACTCAAGGATTTACAACCCTCTTCACACCATTAGTTTTCCTTTTTTGTTGGTTTATTCAGGTCAACACATGAAAAAAAATCTTACATTTTAAGTTATGTTAGTCAACTTTCTACCTCTATAACAAAATGCTTCTGATAATTATAAAATGAAAGACATTTTTATAAAGTGAAAAGGTTGGTTTGGGGCCATAGCTTTCAAGGTTCTGGTCCATGAGCAGTTGACATTTTCTTTCAGATTTTGGAGACACAGAGGATCATGATAGGAGTGGATGGTAAAATTGACTACGTGGAAGAAAATAAAAATCACTTCATTTCCAAAAAGGAGAGAGAGAGAGAGAGAGAGAGAGAGAGAGAGAGAGAGAGAGAGACCAAGTTCTGTCTTCTTCAGCAGCATGTCCCCAATAACCTAAAGACATCCCACAAGGCCTTGCCTCTTTAAAGCTCCACCATGTTCCATTAGAACCTGAGAACCCAGACTTTAAGATGTGGACTTTGATTGAGCATTCAGGACCTGAAATACAACACACACTAACAAATTAGGCTATGCTGGCCTCTAGATACTATTTTGTTTTCTTGATTTGAAAATGAAAGCAACTCTTTGAATTAATTGTTAATACTTGTCTCTACTTCCCTCCTTCTAGCTTTTACTTCTCATGGCCATCTGACCTTTGCCCCCCACCAGCACACAGGAAAGAGCATCAGTGACTTCTGTGCTGCTAAATCCCAAAGTTCAGTGTTTAATCTTCATCTCACTTGACCCACATCCAACATTTGACATAATTGATTCGTCTTTGACCACTTAACTTCAAATATTGAACTTAATTTGAAAAGCCTGACTTGCCTCATTGAATTAATCAGTTTAACCAATTTTTCTTAGTGTCGTGCTTACAAAATCCTATTAGCCAATTGAGTTCTTTACTTCAAAGATTATATGGTCAAGATATTAATTAAGTTAGTAACATGAAAATTCTTATACAGTAATCTTACCCTTCTGCTTTCTTGCATGAGTATGCAAAGCCTGAAGAAGTTTGGTCTTTAGATTGATTTCACAGTTATTTTTTAAGTGAGTCTGTATATTGTGTTGTTCAATGGAAACATCCATCATCTGCTGGGGATTCAGGAAATGGTATCTTAAGCTATGTTGCTTTTATAGTTTGATTATTTAAAACTGAAAACACTAGAAAACAGTAAGTATAGGAAAGATATTTTTCTTTTTTTTTTGGTCTTTTTCGAGACAGGGTCTCCCTGTAGCCCCAGCTGTCCTGGAACTCACTTTGTAGACCAGGCTGGCCTTGAACTCAAAAAGATCTGCCTGCCTCTGCCTCCCAAGTGCTAGGATTAAAGGTGTGTGCCACCATGCCCGGCTGGAAGATATTTTTCTAAAGCTCTCTTTTCTTCCTAAAGGCCAGAGCCTCCAGGAAATACTCAGTCACCAGCTGCCTTGTTAATGGAGGAAGATTATTTAATATAACAGGAAAGTGGACAGGAGAAAACATTGTACCTGCATGAATTTGTCATATGCTATTTGTTCTTTGGACTGATATATCTTCCCTAAAGATCGTTTACGCTCCCTGAAATTTGTCTATCTCATTGCAGGTCCATGTCTGTAAGAAGGGGTATGCGAACATGTAAAACGCATTGGGCTCTTAGGAACCTCTGTGAGATCCCTGTGCATGGTCCTTCTCCTGTTCGTCTGTCTATTGTCAATCTACTTCTGCAGACTCCATTACGGAACCTTCAGAAAACGCAGGGGACATTCTCTTTGTCTCTATACTTACTATGGGAAGAGCTACAAACAGAAATTGCTTTAAATCTAAACTCTGTCACTTAATATTAGCTGTGGGACAAGTTATTCAGTTTGCAGACCTCCGTTTCGTCTGTAACAGGAGTTTACTAAGTACAGTTGCCTCATTGAACTGTGGAAATAAACCATGTATGAGAAATCCTCTTGCAGGCCGAGTGGGACAAGGTAAGCACTAACACTAACCATGAAATCTGAACTCCATTTGAACACATCAGAGACGAATTCTACAAAAACAATACCGGCATAATTTATAGTATAAATATCCCCAGAAGTGTAACTTAATAAACTATGTAAATATAATTTGAATTTATGTCAGTGGAGAGTGAATTCAAATATTTAGATATTGTATGTTTAAAAAGCTTAAATGCTCATAGTGTTATCATAACCATCTCTCCATTTATGTTTCTTTTTTTATATTTTTAAATTTTTTTATTTATTCTTGTATGTGTATGAATGTACTGTCTGCATGTAGGTTTGTGTACCTGTGTCGTACAATGCCGTGGAGGTCAGAAGAGGACATCGGATTCCCCTGGAACTGGAGTTAAAGATGGTTCTCATTCATCATGTGGGTGCCGGGGATTGAACCTGGGTCCTCTGCAAGAGCAGTCGGAGCTCTTAACCGCTAGGCTATCTCTCCAGCCCCCATTTATGTTTCTTTTTGTTCAAAATTATCATCAACCTAACTTATATGCATATTTTGAGGTAACTTAAGAAAGGAGGGAAACAGAAATTTATATAACAATTTTGCATCTTTTAAAAATGTACAGAAATATCAAGAATAATATTTTTAATGCACTAAATATCTTTCATTTCTTGTATGAATACATAAATAATTTACTATTATAGGAAATAAGGCATTTTCACATTTAATGTATATTTTAAACATATATGACACCAGGAGTGGTGGCACACACCTTTAATCCCAGCACTCAGGAGGCACAGGCAGGCGGATCTCTATGAGTTCAAGGCTAGCCTGGTGTACAGAGTGAGCTCCAGGCCAGTTGGAACTAAAGGGAGACCCTGTCTCAAAAAGACCAAAAAAAAAAAAATATGACAAGAACTAGCTGCCGTTAATTTTAGAAGCACATGTTTGAGTAAACGTTGATAAAATTGGCAACTGAAGACAAATACAGAGGTTTTATATGTATAACGTTTGCAGAAATTATAGATCTAGGTCAACTGAAATTTGAACCTTTTATAATTTAATAAATGCAAGCAGGGTAAAGACGGATGAAGGAAAAACACATTAGAAAGGTATTATCATCAAAGCTCCAGATAATGTAGTATATATTTCATTGCACAATTCTAAACATAAACTACAGTAAATTACCATACTCATTTATCTTTCTTGAATTTTGCAGGCAATTTTTTACATTGAATTATTTACATAAGTTCCCTAATGGGGAAATAAATCAATGGCCAAGCCTTGGGAGAATAATAGTTTATAAGCACATCAGTTAGAGTATCATTCTATAACTTATTAAAGAACACTTTTAAGTTAAGTATAATAAAGGACATCATAGCTATTTAGGGTAGAGTTTCCTGAAAATCACTAAGAACTTGTAATAAATGTAACTTTCAACTCTACTACTAAAATATTATGTTCTTGAAGTATGAATTGAATCTTCATAATAGAATCAGCATCTCCTTGTTCTCTTTGTCCCACTTTTTCTTTCCTCCATTCCTAGTCCTATGTCTAAAAGTGCATCAAGGGCTGGAGAGATGGCCTAGCCGTTAAGAGTGCCGACCGCTCTTGCAGAGGACCCGGATTTGATCCCCAGCACCCACATGGTGGCCGAGAACCGTCTGAACTCCAATTCCAGGAGAACTCCACTTCCAGGGGAATCCAACGCCCTCTTCTGACCTCCGCGGCATTGCACGACACGGGTGCGCAAGCTTGCATGCAGACAGTACATTCATACACACAGAGAAATAAATAAAAAATTAATAAAAAAAAAAACAAAAAAATAAAAGTGCATCAAGTAGTTTACCTATACTAAATGCTCTTGGAAACGGTAAACCTTTGGGATGTCCTGTTAGAAATTAACTATCTGTTGTGGAAATTGGAAAGACTTTATGTTCAATTGATAAACACTAGTTTATCTCACTACTGAAAAGAAAATCAAAATGTTTATTCAAATTGATTTATTGAAATTATCGGTGAAATTGCTCAGTTCCTTGCTGGAATAATATACCAATGAAAACACGAAGTTCTTGGAAGACTTGAATATGGATAAGAAATACCCTAGAGATAGGGAAAAGCAGCTCACATTCTTAGCAAAGCCCAGATTCTCACCTTACCTGTGAGGGTCTTTAACTTGGTGTCCTTGGGTAAGCTATCTACCTTGAATGAGGTCCAGTCTCATTGTCTGTTAAGGATGGGTGTAGGAATTCATGGTGTCTAAGGATATTTCCAGTTGACTTCAGATACAGCCAGCCCAAGTTCTGGGAACAAAATATTTTGGTGTGAGCAACTTAGGGTAACCTTACTGCTTTCCTTCAACTAAGGCCCTGGAAGGACTAATGGAGCCAGTGTCTCACTGAATTCTATCTCTAAATGTTCTTCTTCTTAAAGTTTATTATGGTAATGAGCATGTCCAAGGCTGAAGGAAGAGAGGAAGAGAAGCATAAAATGAGAAAGTGGTAGAATTATGGGTACTGTTTACCCATAAAATGAATAACTTGAAAATGGCCCATTCACTGCAGCTAATTACATCTAATTGGTTGTAGTTAGAAGTCTTTTTTATTCTAAGTGAATATTTTGTGCATTCTGTCATGTTAAGGCATATTGAGTCAAGCTATTGTACTCACATGTCCCTTAGTGGAAGTTTATCCATGAAGTCCCGTCTGCCTATGTAGAGTCACTCCTTTGAAAGCGATCTATTCTTCCTCACCCCTTAGTGATCAGCTGCCAGTAGTTCCTGCATTGGGGCCTCGTGCTTTTTCCTTAGTTCTATGCGAGGTTTCTGTCTGAGTCTTCTGGGGTCTTGTGCATGCTGTCACCATTGCTGCAAGTTTGTATGAGCAAGTTCCCACAGGCCTGGAAGACTCTCCCTACATTCATGCACCAACCCTGGCTCTTACAATCTTTCTGCTCCCTGTTCTGAAATGGTCCTTGAGCCATTGGATGAGGTTTAATATAAGCATCTTATCCAGGGACACACACTCTGCTGTCTTTTATTCTCCACCTATTGACCAGTTGTGGACTTCTGTGTGCATCACACTCAGCTGCATGAGGAAGTTTTGCTGGTGAGAGTGGAGAGATGCATTAGTATCCTCTCTATCACCTGTTCTGCTATGTTCTATGAGCCTAGGTGTAGAAGTTCTACTGTAGATATGCTCCTTAAGGCTGGACATCTCTCAGACAATGGGGTCTATGTGTGACAAGGTGTGGAACTCTGAAAGTTTCCATCTCTCATAAAAAGGAGCTTCTTCGGTGAATAGTGAATGGAATAATGATGGTCAGAAAATACAAGGATCCGTATTTAACATACAGTAAGAAATTACATTTGTCTAGGATATGAAAAAGATAAAGTTTTCTGGAGGACCTATGACCTCTCCAACCATGTATATTTGGCTATATTTCCATTGCCACACATGAATTCCCTCCTTTTGAGAGGGCTTTAAATACAATTAGATAGCTGTTGATTACCCCTGACAGAAAAGTGTAGTGTATTAGTGCCACCTTTTATAAGCTCTTCTGTGCCTAAGTCTCCTTATCCTACACAGGAAATAACAATTGTGTCAGAATTTGAGAAAAGTAAATCCATGAAAAACATCTAGGCTAGTTCTTGGGATACAGCAAATATTAAAGAAATGTTTCCTGCCGCATATTACATAACCTAAGTGTTTTCATAGATTATCTCAATTTAGCATTGTGCCCAACTTACAGATGAGAAAATTGAGGTCTGTTAACATGAAAAAATGTTAAATTTGACAAAGAATGATTCAAGTTTAGAACTAAATTTAAGACCTTTTTTCCCTTCTTTCCCATAGTTTTCTCTCTTCTTTCCCCTTTCTTTTCTTCTATCAGCAGTACAAATCCTCATGAGGAGAAACAGGGAGTTTGCCAGATTACATTAACATAATTTCAAGCAGAATCAAAGGCACTTGACATGACCATTACCTTGAGCAATTTCACTGGAAGAGAATTTACAATTCTCATGAAACTCTTAGGAACAGAGAATATTAACTCAGGGTGGTGACACATGCCTTTAATCCCAGCACTCAAGAGGCAGAGGCAGGCAGATCTCTGGATCTCTGTAAGATCAAAGCCAGCCTGATCTACACAGAGAGTTCCAGGCCAGTTGGGGTTACTGGAAGACCCTGTCTCAGACAAAGAAACAAACATACAAAAAGAAGCAAAGAAGCAGAGAATCTGGCTCCTTCACATTGGGATCGCTGTGCTTAATGGCTCTGTAAAGTTAGTCTGATGGTTGCAATTCCATAATTATTAACATATCAGTTTTAGGGAAATAATTTAAATACTGCCATATGTAAGATTAGAGAATCAGTCTTCTTATTGTTTAAATGGCAAACTCCTGATTTGATGATTTTCCAAATTTTAGGAAAATTGTTTTCAAAAGTTGGCACTATGGCTGACTTCCGGTCCAGTGAAGAGCAGTGTGAGCAGGTGCATATGCATTTCATACAAAGCCGAGAGCACCCACTCTTCCCCACCCGGTTCAGAAGGAAACAGCACCAGCACAGGGTGGCCTGTAGTCCTAACACTAACTGAAGTTTATAATCCATTTCTGCCTTTTCTGGCTGCTGCTGCTGTTTGGCTGGAGGGGCTCCCGGGCCACACACAGAGTTTGTACTCTGTATCCAGGAGCATCTTTTATGGAGCAAGGAAGAGAATTCTGACTTTTACAAAGGGGATACGCTTGGGGTGGAGTGGTGGTGATGAAAACCCCTGCCCAGCCAGGGAGCAACCTCATTCTCCAACCCCACCCCTAAAACCCTAGAACCAGGAGTCATGACCTGAGGCTTGCTCACCACACGGTGCTGAGACTGAATCATGGATAAACACTATGAAGGGAAATTCAACGATGGTGATCTGAAGATTGCGATACTTATGCACTCTGACCTTCAGAAAGGATCCTTCATGAAGCCAGCTCCACAATTTAGCACTAGTGCTGTGCTTAGTGAATAAACTTTTCCCTATGCTCTTCTCACTCTATCCTCTGCTGAGCTCAAAGTTTCTACTCCTCTCGTGGCCTGACGAGCAAACCCTGCGTTTTTCCTCTTCTCTTTGTATTGCTCTGTTTGGGTGTTGCTGTGTTCCCGTGACCCCTCCTCTGCCCTCTTCTTTTTCTGTTCTCCTCTTGCCTCCTTCTGCTCCCTTTGCTACTAATTCCTCCTCTGGGTTGTTTGCTTTTTTTCTAGTTTGGCCACTTTCACTTTCGAGAAGTTTTGGGGATTTCCTCTTTGGAATTTCTCTTCAGTGAAACAGCAGGAGACACCCGGCCTGGGTTTCATGCCTCCCTTGCTCATAAGCTGGCCCCGGCCTCGGCCTTCGACCCACTATGAAACTACCTTGGTGGAATTATCTGACAGGTAACCCTGATTCCACAGAGCTTGTGTCACACACATTGGTCTCCAACATCACTCGACAAGAAGGGTTCAATCTCTGAATTACACATCTTGAAGTGCAAAGGTCACAAATTAATTTATGCCAGAGCTGTCTGTGCTCACCGTTTTCCAAAGAATCTGTGCCTGCAATAGTCCACCAGGACGTCTGAGATACAAACAAAGGAATCAGTTCTAGAGGGCAATGGATGAGTGGGCAGAAGTGTGTTGCTGTTGCCTGTCACATCCCAGGGCGTTCTGCTGAGGGCTGGCTCTGTCAAGGGCAAAAGCAATGCTCAGCCCTGGATGTGAATGCCAGTTGTTTTAGCTAAATACCTTGCTTTTCTGCCACTCTTTTCACTGGTTCTGTTGATGTTATTTTGGGGCTATAAAAAGTTTAGAATGTGTATTCTGATATTTTTTTCACAAAGCCTTAAGCTCTTTAGAGTAAATGTACTATGTATAACTACTAAACCAATTAAAATGTCAACAATACTTTACTGAATTATGTTATATATGCATGGTTCACTTTTTTACAGATGGGTTATGGGATGGATCTGTATATCTTTTCCCTTAAAAAATCGATAAAAGACCAGGCATGGTGGCACGTGCCTTTAATCCTAGTACTTGGGAGGCAGAGTCAGGCAGATCTCTGTAAGTTCAACCCCAGCCTGGTCTACATAGTGAGTTCCAGGCTAGCTGGGGGTACAGATAAACCCTGTCTCTAAAACACAAAAAAATCCACAAAATAATTTTCTTTTTAAAAACTAGGAATGTTCTTGACAAAGTCAAGCAAAGAAACAAACAAAAATCAAGCAGTTCAGAAGGAGAGAGATGAAAAATGAACTCAGTCCTCCAGCCGCTGTGCCCAGAGCAATGGTTCACAAAAGGGGATGCTTTTGCCTCTTAGGGGACATCTGGCAGGGTCTAGAGACAGTTTGATTGCCACTTCTGGGTGATTATGGGAAAGTGCTACTCCTGGGGCCTATGCATGGTCCAGGGAGAGGCAAAGCATCCTGCTAGTCACAGGAGTAGCATCCATAAGAAAGAATTGCTCCAGCTTAGTGTGGTAAGTAGCACTGCTACGGGGGAGTCCTGTACTGTGAATGCCATACCATCTTCTCCAGGAAGTTTAAAGTGTATTTGTGTGTGTGGCATGTGTGTGTGTGTATGTAAACATATGTATGCATAGCCCTAATAGTTTATGCACAAATGGACTCTATTATGATTGATCTGATGCTTACTTGTTTCTCTTACTGATATGTCTTGGTTAATTTTTTTCTTGTTGACACATAATTTATGTAATTATTTTTGATTGCTGAGTAATTTTCAATTGGCTCATTATACCATAACATTTAAAAACTCTCCAAGATATTTTACTTTTCTTTGTGATAACTCAACTTGCAAGGAAGGGGTTACTGAAAGAAAAATGGCTCAGAATTTTGGATTCTGTCTCAGCTCTTTGATTTTTGCTTGCTTTTTTTTTTTGCTTAAAATATGGCTTTGAGATGAAATTCACACAGGGAGCCTGGATCAGTCTTGCTCACAATTCCAGTTCTCCCAGGACAAAAAAGCATGGATGGGGAAAAAGAACAATTTTTTTTTGATTCTGTAGACATTTCTAATGTCTAACCCACCAGCCAGCAAATCTCATCAGCTGTGGAAATGTTAAGCTTAGGGGGCTTGCCATAGCTGAACCACATCCAAAACTTTTTAAGAACCTGGATTAGTTAAAATATGCTAGAGATCCAGGCTGTCCCTTAGGTTAATAAAGAAACAAGAGCTTCAAAGCCAATCCTTTTCTTTTTTTCCCCTTTGAGTTCAGCCAGCTGACATCTACTGATTTCATAGGCCGACATTCACTTTTGTTTGGAAAAGGGAGGCTCCTTCCTATCATATGTCGGCTCCAAGATGTACATCACATTCAAGGCACAAAGGGCTGTTCTGGATTGAACAGTGGTGCTTACTTGGTGTATTTAGCTAAATGCTACTTTCCTGACCCTGCAGATTAGACTATCTCAGGGAGACTATTAAATCATTATTTTCATTTGCATAAGCAGAGTTGAACTTCCAGAAGTGTACATTTGGATGCAGATTTATCTGTTTTAGGTGTATGTTTGGAGGAGAGTGTGGGAGTGCAGGGATCAAGCCCAGGCCAAGATCAAGTTGCATCACTGAGTTATACCCCCAGCCTCAAGACTTACTTATTTCAGCTCATTCGAAGCAGCATGCAATTTAATTTTCTCTCAAATTTGTCTCCACTATTTTGTGAGATCTGATCAAAGTTCATAACCCTAAATAACTTGATTATATATATATATATATATATATATATATATATATATATATATACACACACACACACACACACACCTCAATATATGTGTATAAAAGTTTAATTAGAAAGGGAAACATCTTGGGCAGGAGTTTAGTACTCACTGTTCATAATACTGAAAGTTGTTTCCTAGGTATGCTTCTTTTAGAACTCAATTAGAATTGATTTGCCTACTGATGCAAATTGTATTAACAGTAACAACTTGGAATAAATCAGTGCTTGCTCTTTATAAAAAAAAAAGGGAAATGTCTTGTTTCTCCCAATAAGAGTTCCACCATTTCTTTATTAAAATATAAATAAAAATAAGATAATTGAAAAATGGCTTTGCATTGTCCTTTCTTTCAAGGATATTTAGGTCTCATGCTGTGCATTAACCTGTAAGGTCCTTCCTTCAGCTTTCCCTGCATCCCTTCCTTGGAAACAGAAGCAGTCATCTCACAATTTCCTGGCTTTTTCCATAGAGATAAAAATAAAAGTAATTATTTTAAAGGTGCCAGTGGTGTCCTGTAGGTAGCTTTAGATTGGGATGAATGGGTCCTGGACTCCCTGGTAAATAGCTTGACTTTCGATTCTATACAGGTTCTCTCATGGATCTGAAATGAAAGGCCACACAGGAAGAACAGGCAGGGTCCAAAAGTCAGTTATAGACTTGTCTGCCATTGATTTACTAAGTGCCTTTGAAGAAGCCACTCATTTCTTATTGGATATGAAGGCAGAAGTAGCCACATGTTCTTATCTTCTTAGGAGCCATAAAGTCAGGGCCATGGCCAAGTCTACCTTCAACTGTTCCTTCCTAAGTACTTTGAAAAGGCACACTTAGCAAGGTTCAGCTGGGGAAATGTGACTGAAAGTGAAAGTGGCTGGGTATGTGGGGCTGGGATGAAACAACCGAGCGACGGAGTGCGGACGACCTGGTAGAAGAGCACCCGCATTTGCTTGCTTCTGTGTCATGAACTATTTGCTCACCCTTGGATGTGTTCACTTTTATAACCTCTAGGAGAAACCTAAAAGGGGAGAAGTCTGTTCAAAGATGTTACAAAAAAGCCATTCTATTTGTAAAATCGATTTCTCTAGGAATTGAAAGTCTAGAAAGAGTGTCCTAGTTTGCTTTCCTGAGGCTGTGGTAAACACCATGACCAAAAGCAACTTGAGAAGGAAAGAGTTTATTTGGCTTACAGGATACAGTCCATCCTTGAGGGAAGCCAAGTCAGGAACTCAAGGCAGGAACCTAGAAGCGGGAACCGAAGTAGAGACCCCAGAGGAGCACTGCTTATTTCTAGAGCTAATTTTCTTGTTTTTAATTTTTTAATTGAAATTTTGTGTATTTCATGCACAACATCTCAATCAGTATTAATCACCTTTATACCTCCTTCTCCACTGGCAACCTCCCACTGCCACCCCCCGAGTTCATACAATCTGTCACTTGTGTTAAGGCTAATTATGCCAAATTAATCTCCCGGCCATTCATCTGAGCCAGTTCATCCTCTGAGCTCTAGTCAGCCTATCTGGAGTCCCTTGCTTAAAGAAGGCCAGTTCTTCTTCCTCCAACCATAATCAGCTGCTAATATTTCTTCAGCTAATATTGGGGTCTGCTATCCATTTCTGCAGTTCCATGCTGGGGTTTTGTCTGGTTGAGCTTATATGGGTCTTGTGCATGCTGACAGCAATGCTGTAGACTCATATGAGCAGGGTCCAGGGAGCTTTTGGATTCTACTTCTATCTGATCTTGCATCACTTCCCTGGCTCTTACAGTCCTTCTACCCCCTCTTCCACATTAGAGCTACCTTTCTCATATAGCCGAGGTCTCCCTGCCTATGGATGGTTCACTCACAATGAGCTTTCTACATCAAGTAGCAATCAAGACATGCTCACAGGCCAGTCTGATAGAGACAGCCCCCTCAGACATGCTCACAGGCCAGTCTGATAGAGGAAGTTTCTAAGATAAGGCTTCTTTTTTCCAGGTGTGTCAGAATGACAACCAAGATTTGCCATTACAGAGTCTCAACTACTTAACTAGGGTCCTACACAAAGTCTTAAAAACATTTATTTGGGGGAGAGCTTGTTTACCTTTATTTTATGTGTATGGGTATTTACCTGTCTATATATAAGTACGCCACATATATGCAATGTCTGTGGAAGTCAGAAGAGGGTGTCGGGCTCCCTGGAACTGGTGTTGTCAGCCACTGGTTGTTCCCTGGTTCTGGAAACTGAACCTGGGTTTTCTCCAAGGGCATCCATTGCTTTTAGCCACTGAAATATCTCTCCAGCCCCCCACACAAAGACTTTTCTACCCTGAGGATCCCTCTTTTTCTTATTGAATATTATTTGTTTTTTATTTTCTTAGCATATATCTGGATTCAACATATAAGAAAAAATATGCAATTTATTGAGTATGGTTTATTATATTTAGCACAAAAATTTATAGTTCCATTTTTTACCATAAATGATAAAAGTTGATTTTTCTTTGTGGTTGAATAATAAATACTCCGTTATGAACATGCACTTTTCTTTCTCCATCATCCACTGAAGTATTCCTAGGCTGATATTATAACTTGGCTATTGATTGTAACATAATTGACCTGGGTGTACAATGCTGTGGTATGCTGACTTAGAGTCCTTTTGATATATACATGGGAGTTGTATAGCTGATCAGATGGTCATTCTATTTTGAATTATTTGAAGAATCTCCATACTAATTTATACAGCTGCTGGACTAATTTGTATTTCCACTAGCAGTATATAAACATCCCTTTTTACTCCTACATGTTTGCTAACATTGGTTGTCTTTATTTCTTGACAATTATATTGATTGGATAAGGAATCATAACTCAGATTTGTACATGTGTGTGAATGTGTGTGCATGTGTGCATTTGTATGTGAGTGAATTTTTGCAGTTTTATTATGGCTAAAGGGGCTGTACATCTGTTCAGGTACATGTGTATGTGTGCTCATGTTCATGTAGAATACGCATGCATGTAGGTGTAAGAGTGCTCATGTAGAATATGCATGCATGTATGTGCATGTGTGCTCATGTTCATGTAGAATGTGCATGCATGTATGTATATGTGTGCTCATGCTCATGTAGAATATGCATGCAGGTATGTGTTTGAGTGGGGAAGGAAAGGTCAACTTTGGGTATCATTTTTCAGAAGCTATCAGACAGGGTTTCTTTGCAGTGCCATCTGGCCTTGACCTTTCTATGTAGCCCAGGCTGGCTTTGAACTCATAGAGATCCACCTGTCTCTGCCTCGTGAGTGCTGGATTAAAGGCATGCACCACCACACTTGAGCCCACCTTGCTTTTTGGAGATAGAGTCTTTGTTGGCCCAGAGCTCACCTAGTTGGCTAGGCTGGCTGGGCAGTGAGGCCAGGGAATCCACTTGATTCCCCCTCTTCAGAGGTGGGATTACATGCACATGTCACCATGCCTGCTTTGTATTCTGCACATTGAACTCAGGTCCTCATGCATGTGCTATCAATACTTGTGGGCTGACCTCTCTCTGTACACAATTTTCCATGTATTTATGGCCATTTATATTTTTTTCTTAGTAGTGTGTATTCAGTTAATTTTCCCTTCTATTGATTACATTGTGAATTTTGTGTTCAATTTTGTAGCTATTTATATATTTTGGATATTAATCTCATGTCAGATGGATAGCTGGCTAATACATTTTCTCAATTATGTACGTAATTTTCTCAGTCTGCTAATTGTTTTCTTTCCTTTGTTGTAGCTTTTAAGGGTGATACTGTCTCACTTACCAGTGCTTTCTATCATCTCTTGAACTTTTGCACCCTCGTTCAGAAAGACATTGGCTTTGACTATATATTGAAACATCTCTCCCTTGTTTTTCTCTAGCAGTTCTTACACTAAAGTCTTTGATACATTTTTCAGATTCATTTGAGAGAATTTCTCAGTCTTTTGAAATTATCATAATATTGCATACCAATATTTATACAAAATCATTTATGTTTATTTTATTTTATTGTTCTTAGGAAGTGTGAATCAAATGGAATGAATGGATAGTACAGGGTGAATCTGAAATGTTCACTAGAGAATCATTTTGCTTGTTCCTTAACTGGTGTCTCGGGAGGGTACCAAACCTTTAAAAAGG
This sequence comes from Rhizomys pruinosus, assembly GCA_009823505.1. Classification (NCBI taxonomy): domain Eukaryota; kingdom Metazoa; phylum Chordata; class Mammalia; order Rodentia; family Spalacidae; genus Rhizomys; species Rhizomys pruinosus. The sequence continues at coordinate 1,525,538 of VZQC01000186.1, read as the reverse complement.
GAGGGAGAGGAATTATCTGGTAGAAGTTTGTACCTAGAGACATGACTTTGTGGGTTATATGGGCCCCTAATTCCTGTCCCATTTTGATTCTTGGTCCACCGTAAGGTGAACAGCCTCCATCACATAGTCCAGTCTCTATGATCTGAGTTGCTGCATTATGCTTTCTCTGCATTGATGAACTAAGCCCTTGCAAACTTAGCTAAAACAAATCTTATGTTGCTCCTGTCAGGCATTCTTCCATGGAGACACAAAAGTAATAACGCAGATATCATCTTAAAATTCTATAGCATAGCTTAGAATGGTGCATTGCTTATGAGTTAGCCCTAATAATCCCTGGAGAATGACAAGAACCACAAGGGCAGAAAGCACGGCTCCCTATCCTGCTGTCACAGCCTCATCCCTCAAAGCGTGGCCCTGTGTGGTAGATCCTTATTCTTACTTGAGTATGAAGCAAACTGAGCTCTAAACTAAATAAAGCAGAAGCTCACTTCTTTTTGCAATCCAGGTCTTTTAAGTTTATATGCTTAGGGAGCTGCATAAAAATAGTGCGGGCAGAACCTTCTAGGGAAGTTCCTCTTTATCCTAACAGAACAATTTCTGAAAATTGAGGCTGAAATTATAGTTTGCACATTGTAATGCAATGAAATTCCTTTCTACTTTACTCTAAATAGCATTGCACTGTATCCAACTGCAGGGATGGAATAAAGTTACCACAGGAGATTGAGTCTCATTCTTAAACCAAAATGCTGCCTGTTATACTTGGAAACTTTGAATGGAGAAGGGCAGCCAACCACAGTGAGAGCTGAGTTAATGCTCTGCTGATTGTGAGCATTACTCTGAGAAAGGAACTTAACTTCCGTTTTTATTATATATTAGGCTTTTAAGATATTCATTTATATTGCTAAAATACAGACATATGTAAATCTATTTACTGCAGTTTTCTAAGTTTATCTGTAGGTATTTATTTTCTTTTTGAAAAATTTTATTGAGCTTTTGTATATTTCATGCAACAGTTCTTAATCCAATTTAGAGCTCTCCCCCTTCCATGCCCCCGCAGGACCCCATGCTTTCCCACATTTTGTTCAGTCCTATCTAGTCAGGCATTTGTACCCAAATGTCCTTCGGTGCAAATTCATCCGCGGGAGTCTAGTCAGTCTATGTAGAGATCAAAAGTAAGGCCCTACTCTTCCTCACCCCGCTGTAATCAGTCTCCAGCAGTTCTCAGTCTAGGGCCAGCCTGCAGCCCATTTCCTGGTTCTATTCTGGGCCCTTGTCTAGCCAAGTTGGCAAGGGTCCTGTGCTCAGTGCCACCATTGCCACAAACATTTAATTAAAAATGCATTTATTTATTTATTTATTTATTTATTTATTTATTTATTTATTTGTGTGTGTGTGTCTGTGTTTCCACTGTGCTGCATTATATGTGTAGAGGTCAGAGGACAACTTATAGGACAGTTCTGGGAATTGAACTCAGGTCATCAGGCTTGGCGTCAACTGCTCCTATCCACTGAGCCACCTCACATGCCCTATCTGGATGTATTTTATATTTTAGTTTTGTTCCTAGAAGCTATGTCATGAGGATACACTCTTAAACACTTTAAATATTAAAACCTATTAAACTAAAGGAAACCAAAAAGGAAATTATTTCTCTATTTTTGCTAGAGACAGATCAAATTTTCCATTGTCACGAACCAGTTATGATTTATTCACATTATTAGCATGATGTCTTGGAAAGAGAACTTAGGAGAATTTAAATTTATTATTTGAACTTATTATTCACTCTCTGAAACTATTGGTAACTTGTTTGTCCTTAAGGTGAAAATGTTCCAATTTCCTCAAATTCCCCATAGCAGTTTCTCTTGTTCTATTTTTAATGCTTAACATATTTCTGGTTATTTGTCAAAGTGTCTAATGTGAGTGTATTATTAGTTTTCCTGGTACTCTAATAAAATACTCTGACAAATGAAACTTAAGGGAGGAAGGGTTTATTTTGGTTCATATTTGGAGAATGCAGCTCATCATGGTAGGGTAGCCCCGGGAGGTGGTGGTGGTTTGAGAAGCCCCGGGAGGTGGTGGTGGTTTGAGGCATATGTTCACTTTGCATCTGCAGTAGGGAACAGAGAATTATGATTATCTGTATGCAGCTAATTTTCTCCTTTTTATTCAGTCCAGGGCCTCAGCCCATAGCAGTGGTGTTGCTCACTTAAGGTGTTTCTTCCCGCTTTATTTAACCTAATCTGGATAAACCTTCATAGGCATGCTCAGAGGCTAACCTAATATACACAGGTATGTCTAGAGGCTTGGGTACTGGGTGATTCTCAGTGCTGTCAAGTTGACAGTTAGTATGAGGCATCACCTGTGAGGGTTTTGCTGTTGGTATGTTATAGATTTCTCATATTTGGTTCATATTCTGTAAGCTTTTATAAGGCGCCACTTGTATACTACCCTTATAGAGTTCCCCTTTTGTCTTCCCTTAACATTGCTCGGCTCCAAGTAGCCCCTCCATGCTCTGGCAGAGAGATGGATGCTCACCACAGCTCTGCACTACTAAACAGAATGCTACATAGCTGTCCTTGTGCACACTCATGACACATTCTTAGAAAATATGGATTTGCTGATTAGTCTATGGGTCCTTAGAGCTGATTTCTGATCTATAGATCAACCCATGTTCCTTGGGTTATAAAGCTATTTCCTCCAAATCGAAACATTTTTCTCCTAGGCAAGAGGGAGGCTCCTAAGACTCAGGAAGCCAGTGAAACTTATAAGACTCAGTAAGCTCAGAAAGTTACAAGAGCCTTCTTCAAGGTTATAAAAGCAGTAAACAATAGCTGGGGAGGAGACTCTCCAGAGGATCTGTCTGGTTGTGCTGGGAGCCCTAGGGTTGGAGTTTTTGAGTCATTGCTTAGGCTGGGGTATGCTTTCAGTAGTTTCTTACCCAGGCATGCTTCACTGGCTCACCACACTAGACTTTTGGGGAACTGTTTCTTTGGGCTTATGTCAGTGCCCTATCTGGGGCAGACATTAGGTCACATCATTCCAGGAAAAGTCATGCAACACAGAGTTTTTTAATCTAATAATTTTATTAATGTGTATGAATGTATTGCTTGCATGTTTGTAAGTGCACCCATGTTGTGCAATGCCTGCCGAGGTCAGAAGAGGGAGTCATTCCCCTGGAACTGGAATTGTAAATAGTTGCTCCCTGCCACATGGGTGTTAGGAATCAAAGTTGGGTCTTCTGCAAGAGCAGCTAGTGCTCCTAACCTGTGAGCCGTCTCTCCAGCCCAGCATATACTTCAACACACACACACACACACACACACACACACACACACACACACATATATATAATTATATATATAAATCTATATATATTTATATAATATATATATATATATCTCCCCTCCACTTCACTCTCTTTCTCCTGGTTATCAAATCACAATTGGTCTAAAACTTGGACTTTTGTTTGGCCATATATGAAATGTGATAAAAATGTGTTTAACTGTAGCTGAAAGTCCTAAAGACTAATATAGTCAGCAGGACTACGTTTCAACCTCCATTATACTTTTTCTTTATTTTTTTTCTAAGTTTTTCACTAAAATCTCATTTTACTCTCAAACTCACTTAATTAAGGAGGATCACCACACCTTCTTTGCATGCTGGATAAATTGTATAAAGCTTTCCCTTTTCAAACTTTCTCCCCTAGGGCTTCCCAGGCCTCTGCAGCTGGATGTCTTCTGCCTTCATGGGATCACAACATATTAATATTCCCATCAGCTGGTGCTATCATTCAATCACAGTCTCCTTCCAAGTTAATGTGGGACCAGATTTCACATCTGACGATGGCAGAGTATATAAGGAAAGCTAGTGTTCTTTTGATCTGGATTTTGATTCCAATTACAGAGCCAGAAAAAGAAATGTCACAGTGATTATTATGCTCTGCAATATAAACCTTATGTGATGCCCCAAGAAAGCCAAACGGTGGCATCAAATAATTGTATAATTTATATATAGTAAATTTCTGTGTTGAAATAATTGCAAACTTTAAAAAAGTTGCAAGTACAGTATGAACTCTAATGTATACTGCACTAATTATTGTTTGTTTACATTTATCCAGTGCACTTCTCCTCTTTCTTGCTTGTTCTCTGTCTGTCTGTCTGTCTGTCTATCTCTGTGTTTCTTTCTATTTCAGTAGATTTTTTAAATTATATTTTGAGATGAAATCACAGTTATCATACTCCTTTTACTTTTACTTCAGTCTATATTTCCTAAGAACAAAACTATATGACCATAGTACAACTATTGAAGTTTAGAAGTTTAACATTGATTTATTATCTTATTTATGATCAGTACTTATTTTCTCTATTTCTCCAATAGCACTGCCAAAGTCCAGGTTCTAATCAAGAGCACACATTCTGGATAGCCATGTCTGTTTAGTCCTGTTCAATCTGCAATAGTTACTTGACCTTTCTTCATGTTTAACCCTGCTTTTTTTTAAGAGTAAAACCCAGTTATGTTGCAGAATATTTCTCAAAATTAGATTATCTTATTTCTTTATATTTAGATTAAGGATATACAGTGTGGCAGAAGTGTCACAATGAGATTCACATCAACATAGGAGAATCAGTCTCAATTTGGACCATTAACAGGTGGAGGTGTACATACTCAATGGTATCAGAAAGTCAAGAGGTAGGGTTAAGAAACAAAAGATAAGCAAGAGGTAACATGCCATTCTCTTCACTTTATACCTTTCTGATCTTTTAGGAGAGGAATAAGCAAGAGATATTATATATTCTAGATAATAATGTTGTCAGATATACACCTAGCAAAGAACTTATACTTCTCACTCTGTGCTTCTTCCACTCAGTGGACTGTGGTACAAAAGCTTTTTAGTTCCTGTCAAATATAACAGGGTCTTACTGTGGGTTATGACATCTCCTAACCTGTAGAGGATGTAGGCTTGTGGCATCAGCCATGGGTTATTTCCTCCACTGAGAGAGCCAACCGCCCCAATTGGATTTGGGATATACAGGCACATGCGGATGCCTCTGGATGCAACAGTATTTCCAGGCAGGTTTGAGTGAGGTGTAGCTGGTCTGATGGTGGAGTCTTGGCTTGGATCAGTAGACCCGTTATTTCTTTTCTTGTTAGTGGCCTTTGGGAAACACTCTCTGGCATTCCAGAGGCCATCTGTACCCTTGCATGTGCGGTCTCAATACATCCCTCCATGTTAACGTCCGGTCTTCGGGCAGCCGGGTCTTATCGCCTCTCCTCCTGCAGGTATCCAAACTTAGGGGCAAGGAGCCCTTCCCTTTTTTGGGGCCTTGGATCCACTGGCCAACATCCACCTGGTTGTAGAATAATCAATTGCTGATTTCAAAGCTCCTGCATTAATATACTTTGCCTAAGTGCATAGCCCAAGGACTTTAGGTCTTATATTTGTTCTTGAACAGAGTATAATCCTTTTCACAGTTCTTTGTCTATTAGTCAATTGGAAGAAGAAGGCATTTTACCGGTTTTATAAGAGATACCTCTATAATAGGTTGTCTCCAATTTACAGTTGTAGAACGACGTCATCATCATCATTTTTCTCTTTGTTCTATGGGGGGAGGGGGCAAGAAAGTCTCTCAAATCAAAACCTTTGTTCCACCTAGAAGTTATAAACGTTTTCATTAGGACTCATTATATATAGTTGTTACATGTAGGATCCACAGAAGGGTTCGATGTTTAGGGGCAATCTGAGGCTTTTCTTTTCCTTTCAGTTTCTATGATTAACATATCATCCACAAATTGTGTCTATGCTAAAGTAACCTCCCATAACTATTAGTGCTGCTTAAATACCTATATATCTAATTGCTTGTGCTTCATTAGAGGCTCGAACGGTTACTCCTGAACAAACTGTAGCCCACATTGAAAGGCAACAGCCAGAATTTGACCCGAATCCAGTCAACCAAACCGCTCCAGAGAGCGGGGACAGTTTTATTCTCGTCCACCTGTTGCCCCTTTTCTAAGCCTAGGGAACAATCTTCGAAGAGGGGGCGTGGTAGATAGAAAGTTAAAGGCGGCGATTGGGGTGAACGGTGAACTTACAGCGATGTAGTTGGACACTCATTGATCAACTTGATGAACAAACAACCTTTCAACCTCCACTGAATGGTGGACTGTGGGGGTTTGGGCACAACAGTCTATCGATTGGTTTTGCACGAAGTATTCTTATAATCATGGGTTATCACTTATAGCTCAAAAATGAAAAAAAAAAAACAAAACCTGAAAGATGCAGACAGTTATGGCAGAATGATCTGGGTGGGGGGGGGCGGGGGGGTGTGGTGGGGGGGGGGGGGGAAAGGGATCAGGGAAATATGCCTGAACTGAATGGGAAAATGATGTATTTAAATGCACCAAACCACAATACCATTAACTAAACAAAAAAAGTGAAAAAAAAAAAAAAAAAAAACCCAAAAGATTTGGAGGTTCATACATCTCATTTGTTAACTGTTGACTTTCATTCTTGAGTGAATGGAATGCTACCCAGAGCATCTACTTGTGCCTACATGTTGCAGTGTGCTCCCTAACTTTTTTTCCACTAGTTTCAGGTTTGACATTGAAGTCATTTCAGGAAAATCATGGAAGAAAGGGTGGCAAGACTATAACAAGACTGTAAGAGCTAGAGAACTGGGCAGAATGTTGAGAAGTAGCATCCTTCTACATGTCATGTACATTGCACACATGAACTATAATGGAAAAGAAAGCCAGTCAACATTTCAGCATTGATGGGTCAAGACCCCACGAAGCCCCATCTCATTGAGGAGCTATTGGCAGCTGATGGCTGCGGGGGAGAGTTGGTTTTCTTCTGAGGTGTGGTCCCTGGTAATTTGCTCAGCCTTTAGTGGATGACTCCCACACCCACTAGCATAAGTACTAGACTCGGGAAGTTATATTAACAAAAGAGAGCACGAAGTTTGGAGTGAGGGGTCCAGAAGGAGTACAAGGAGGGTGGCAAAGTGTGGATCCGATTGAGATATACTGTAAATTGTATGGAGTTCTCAAAGAGTAATTTGTTTTAAAGAGAGATTTTGGATTCCTCTATCCAGAATCTAAGTTGTTAGCCTTCATTAGAAAATTTCAGTTACCCAGTCTCATCAGGAGGAAATATTTAGCTGAGGAAACATTTGTTGGGGGGGCTTTCAGGGTCTTTCTATGTGGCCCAGCATAATCTCCTAAAGGACATTAGCCACTTAAACTTTTATCCTCATGGGATCCACACCTATCACTTTGTTGGTATTCCCAGGAGGGTCTCTGACACTAGTGGAGCCAGTGAATCTGGGACTTACCTCTCCTTATTAAAAATATTGTTTAATGAGACTGACCTTATCATGCTGTTACTTCCTGAAGAATACAATAACTAAGATGTCACAGTGCCCATGGGTAACCACTTGGAACCTGTCCTGTCATCAGGTCTCTGGCTGAAAAATATGGTACATCTAATCTATTCTTCTTCTTACACACTTTTGTATTTTAAAAATCTTTAAACTAAATTCAGGATAGTTTTTTTAGATATTTCTTCTAGCTAACCAATTTCTTTTTAGCCATATCTAGTCTATTTAATTTGAGGGTAAGTCTATGTATTCTTTCTTTTTTAAAATAAAAATAATTCTTTTTAAAAATTTTTTGAAAATTTATTTTTTATGTGTATGAATGTTACTGTCTGCATGTAGGTTTGTGCACCCCAATGCCGCGGAGGTCAGAAAAAGGGTGTTGGATTCCCCTGGGAACTGGAGTTAAAGACGGTCTCAGCTTGCCATGTGGGTGCTGGGGCTTCAAAATCCCGGTCCTCTGCAAGCGCAGTTGGCACTCTACCTGCTTTAGGCCATCTCTCCAGCCCCTTATTATTTGATTTTAGAAAATATTCTCCCTTATTTTAACAATTCTCATCTTCTTGGATCCTGTTTTCAGGTATCTTTAATGTAAAAATATACTTCTGTTACATTCTATGTCTAAAAAATTCTCAATATCTGAATTCTTTTTTTTTTTTTTTTTTTGTTGTTGGTGTTGTTTGAAAACAGAGTCTCCCTGTAGGCCTGGAACTCACTCTGTAGGAACCAGGCTGGCCTAGAACTCACAAAAGATCTGCCTGCCTTTGCCTCCTGAGTGCTAGGATTAAAAGCATGTGCCACCTGCCCAGCAATATCTACTCTCTGTTGCCTCTGTTGATTATTGTTTTATTTTTCTGTGTAGCAATGTGCATTCATACTTTTTTGGTCATGGAAATGCATTACTATCTAGATGAAATAACATGTCTGTGTTTGCTTCTTTCAGTCATCTTAGGCAAATGGTTCAGCTGGATAAACTTGAAATCAAATTCTCTGCCTTAAAAATTCAGAATTACAAAGGTAAATTGATTTGGACTTTAGTGGTATAATTTCTCATATTTTTTTCTTTTCAAAAGTTTGAGACAAAAATTTAGGGGGAGGGACTCTCCAATGAGTTTGGCATATTTTTTCATTTGTCTTAAACCAGAGACAACTAGATCTTGGGTACCCACCCAACACCCCCCCCCCCCCTCACAGAGCTTCTCCCTTCCCTCCCTTCCTTTGGTCATGTGTTTAATCTCCTGTCCTCAGCCCTTATGGCAGCTGTCCTGGTGGATAAGACAGCCCTTTGGGAGGGGAAGCTGGTATTAGAAGTTACTTCACTATGGATTTCTGTTTTTACTTTACTTTTGGCCTTGTGGGATTTCTTTCTTTTGTGCCAACTCAGAAATGTAATTAAAGATCTATTTTTTCCCCTTAATTCAACACTTTAGTCATTTTTTATTGGCAGAGTTTTCAGGATATCTGGTCAATAATAGTGCCAGAAACAGAAGTGGAGTCTGGGCTTCCTAACAGGCAAGAGAAGAGGGAAATCTAATCAATTACATGGTCACAGGGGCCAGAAGAAAAATGACCCTGGGTCACTGTGGTGAAGAGCAACAATGTTTGGCACTTGAGCCAGACCGGGAGTTCTCTGCTCTGGATGGCACCACAGTTCTAGGCAGCTGCTCCACTCCTCTTCACAACCAACGGCCTTTAGATTGCCAGTTGGGGTGGAATTTGAGGTTAAAGATCCAGAAGACAAATTACTCTTTCCACTTCATGTTGTACTAGTAAGATGGGCTCCCAAGCAAGGAAGCTTCATGCCTAGACTTGTACTTTCTTAGATGTTCACAGGCCAACTAGAGGCTCTTACAGCTCAGGCGTGCAAGGGCAATTTCATGTAGGCAGGATTAGCTTCTAAATTGACCATCATTGGAAATGGGTCTGCCTTACCAGGTAGTAAAAGAGTACAGCATCTTTTCCACCCTTTGTATGGTGTGTGGCCCACCGCCCTGAAAGACCATTTCTCCAGATTCAGTTGGAATTCAACGATCCAATGCTTTGTGGTTAACATTTTGTATTTCTTTAAAAATTTTGCATTTGCTTTAGTTACATTTTAGCTTGATTTACTAGTATGAAAGCTTATAAACATGAAAAAAAAAAAACTTGGTTGGATAAAATCACTAAGTAAAGAATGAGCAATTAATTATGAACTCAATTTTTTTTGAGTTTTGAATGAAACTTGTTAAAAGAAGTCATTTTTGGATATTGAATCAACTAAATGGCATATATTTCTCTTAGTTTATCTTTCTCCTCTAGCAACCTGCTTGAAATATAATAAAAGGAGTATTAATTAATTTATTTTGCTTATAATTTCAGAGATTGTTGCTATAATCCTTGCTCCACTGAATCAGGCTCTTCAGGCTTCCATCTTGGCAGTAGAAGGAAGTGGCAGGATATCTCATCTCATGGTAGAGAGGAAGCCCAGAGAGCCTGGGTGGCCTTCTCAGGTACTGCTGTAGTGACCTACTTCCTCCTAAAATTTCCAAGGCTTCCCCAAATAAAGTCACCAGCTGCAGACCAAGCCTGTGTGCGGCACACTTCGCATTCACACCATAGCAGGATGCTAGATTTCTGTTTTATTTAAATAAAACAGTGTGAGCTTGTTTATTAAAAACTTGTTTGCTAGACAATATTAGGTAAGTCATGACTTGAAAACAGCACTCAAACACAGTTATTGAAAACTTCTATACCTGGGAGAGTTAAGGAGAAGAAATATGTTATATTACAAGATAAGTGAATTGATAATACGAATTACCAAAAAGGGATTTGTGGAGGCTGGGGGGATAAGATTCAATCCAAAGAGAAATGGCTGTCCTGTAACTTCATTTGGGGGTTAGTGAAGAAAGAAAGGAGGGTTGAAAGCAATTGTGTGGATCCTTTTATCTTGTGCAGTGAAAACACAGCCATGGTTCTGAGGGTTTTCTGCTATTTTTCAGAAATAATAAAAAGTGCTGTGAGGATCTCATGAAGTGGATTTGAAAGACTGTGAAATAAACCATACCTTATTGGTCAGGACCCTCACTGAAAAAATGCCTTTCATAAGCAGTTGGTGATTCTGGTCACGTTGTGAATTTAGCCTAAATTCCAACCTGTTTCTGAAACTTTTGGGTTCAGCAGACTTATGAAGTTATATTCTCTGTCCTACTTTTCAGCCCATGTTTTTTTCTTTCTCATGAAATGTGATAATAGCAACTTTAAATTTAAGTCCAAACCTTTTGTTTTGTTTTAATGGTTTCTATAGTATTTTTAGTTTCCACCATTTTCCCTTCTGGATTAACTTCTCCACACGGACCTTAACTGGCACACACAGCAAGCAGAATAACAGATCCAACCTTTGTTTGCAAGAAAGGAAATGACTATTTTAGGTTGGGATTTTCTTTTTTGTTTTCCCTCCCCTTGCCAAAAAAAGAAATGCTGTTTTGCAGTTAAAGAGCCCTGTTCTGTTTGGCATGAATATTCAAGCCTACGAGTAAAACTCTGTTTTTCTATCATTTGTTAAAAATTATTAAAAAGATATTCAGGAATAGTTGTAGCCTTTCTCATCTCCACCCAGTGGAAATTGAGCAGCCCCAATAACATCACAGTGTTTTCCCACTGAACATTTTTACGTGAATCTGGAAAACATGTGTAAAGAAACAATTGTTCAAAGGAGGTTTAAACACTACAAGAATGATCATTTGGGTATAGTGGCTGTTCTAGAGCTTGGGAGAATAGGGTGGAAACCTTCTGAAATCCAGCACAGCTTGGGCAACATAGTGAAAACCTGTCTCACGCAACAGCCAGTTGTTAAGAATAATAAATCAGTTTCAATGCTAGGTCTGGTCTTTAGTTATTAAAGCATTTATGCTTATTAAAGAGAGGAGGTAAAAGGAAACATTGATGCTGAAAAGCCATGTTTTATAAGTTTCATTATTAAATAGAATGACTATTTTAAGTTGTTATGTTAAATAGAAGTGAGGCCCTTTAGAATTTACATGCAAGTGATAAAACTTCATAGGAGGGCAGTTTGTGTTTCACGTTATAAAATGTAAGTAGCATTCTGTCCCCTCACAAGCTTGGGGGTAGAGAGTGTCACATTCACCTAGCTTATCTTCTATTTAAGTCTTATATTCTTCACATTCACCTCTTTATATTGTGTACACGACTTTAATATTTCTAAAAAAGTAAAAAGTTGTATATCTACATATGAAACATGACACACAAATCATAGCTCATGCTTTCCTTCAGGTGTGAGGGATCTTTTAGTGTTGACTGATGGCGTTAAAGTTTTCATAAGAGAAAACTTACAAGGAACCCAGAGGATTTGTTCCTTTTACTAGGATCATCTTTACTTTGGGGCCTGTAGATTCATCAGGACCACATAAAGTGGATTCTAGTGGTTAGTTGAAATTATAGCTTTTTTTTCAGTGTAGCATTTCCCACTCTCTGCCTTCCACTTATCTGTTTCTAGTCACCCAGATGGAGATGTCAGTCAGAGTAACAGGACGTCAGATGTAACATGTGCTCAACTGATGCAAGTACAGCGTATCTATCTATCTATCTTGTGTGTGTGGTGTGTGTGGTTGGGTGCTGTGTGTGTGTGTGCGCTGGCAATTGAACAGCCCAAGGCCTCACACATTAGATAAGCACTCTTTCATTGAGCCCCATCCCCAGCCCTACTGAGTGAGCATGTGACCAAACGTCCACCTCGTACTACAATTATTAATTCAGAGATCACACATGAATAAAAATGTTAAATCATGATCTTTCCTCAGAAACTAATATATGGTTCTATCTGTTGGGGATATCCTGATTCACTGTGATAGGTTAGCAGGACAAACTGGGATTACCAAGGACATGTTGTGTGACAGGAACACACAGGCTGAGCCTGCCTGTGGCATGACAAGTGGGGACAAGCATAGCGAAAGATAAAGATGAAAAATAAAGCTGTAAGCACATTATTTTACCCCTGGATTTGTCCCTGCTTAAAGGGACATATACCTCTAGACTTCCTAGTTCCCTAATCACTACATTCAATCTTTCTTTAAGCCAGTTTGAGTTGGTTTTCTATTAAGTGCCACCAAAAAGCATTTTAACTAATTCGATCCCTATTGCAGAATACCTAACAAGACTTGATCATATAATTCTACGTATAAGTGTCCATAACTTTAAAATATTCTCCTTTAGTCTACCAATAGCCAAGAAGACATTCAAAAAAATTTTATGCTTGGGGGGGAGATGGCCTAGCAGTTACGCGCACCGACTGCTCTTGCGAGGACCTGGGTTGATCCCCAGCCTCCACATGGCAGCTACGACCCCGTCTGTAAACTCCAGTTCCAGGAGAACTCCCGTTCCCAGGGGACGCCGAGACCCTCTTCTGACCTCCGCGGGCCTTTGGCACGACACAGGGTTGCAATCAAGACCCTACATGCAAAGGTACATTCATAACATACTAAAAAAAATAAAAATTAAAAAAACATTTTTAATTTTATGCTAATATGATAAACTTTTCAGAACACAAAGAGGAATTTCACAATGAAATTCAAATATAGCTCCCCCACTGTGAGGAGACAGAGGTGTCTGTGGGTCCCCAGCATTGTGTAATCATGTTGGGTGTAGTGTTTTCATCTATAGCTACTGTTGTGGAGTGGAGAGCACCCTGGGAGTTAACCTGTAGGACAATGTAAAGAGGAACATATATCCTTCCCAGGCGCTTGTAGCTGTCATTTCACTTTTTGAGAGTTATGAATGGAGATATTGTTGCAAACAGCTGTACTGTGAAGACATTTAAGCAAGTTATTACTGCCTGTGGTGTCTGCACTCAAACTGCTGCAAACACTAAAATTATGATTTACAGAGGTGAAAAATGTATGTTTTATAGGATCTAGCTGCATGCTTGGCTCTGTCTCTTTATGCTATTGGATAGATTCTTTTGTGCTGAGAATTCTAAATCTGGATGCTTGTAATTCTAATGAATTTAGAGGAGTTGGTCAGAATATATTATAGAACATATAATAATATATTGTGGTAGCATGATTATTATTTTTAAATGTTTAATCCTTTCCAACGTTATCCTAATTCTCTCATGAATTATAATATGAAAAAATCAGAATCAGAATGTAGTAAACTGGATATCAGCATATCTTTTTTCATTTTTAATTGATTTTGTGTTATTTCATACAGGCATCTAATCAATCTTGATCTCCGTTCCCACAGGGCACCTTAGATATTCTTTTTTAAACAGGAGATTTGTTTTTTATTGTTTTTCTTCTTTTACTAAATAAAAATTATTTATGTATATGCATGTACTGCCTGCATGAATGTAGTGTACATGTGTTGTGGATTGCCCACAGAAGTCAGAAGCGGTAACAGATCCCATGGAACTGGAGTTATGGATGCGTGTTAGCAAACACGTGGGTGCTGGGAATTGAACCAGGGTCCTCTGCAAGAGTAACTGTTGTCTGAACTGCTGAGCTATCTCTCCAGCTGTTTTTCTACTTTCAAATTTTTCTACTGTGTGTGTGTGTGTTGTGTGTGTGTGTGGTTGGTGTTTTGAAAAGAGAGTTCCTTTAATCCAGCTGGCCGGAACTTGAAAGACTTGGCTCATTCTCGAGAGCCACCTGCCTTGCCTTCCTGAGTGTAGTCTTAAGTGTGTGCACCATGTACATGTCTGGTGTTTATTTTTTTTTAACTTCTGTATTGTGGTGGGTGAATGAAAAACAGTTCTGCACAGGCTCCAAGAACGAGAACCCTTTGTCCCTAATTGGTCAGTCTGTTTTGGAAGGTTTAGGAGTTGTGGTCTTGCTGAAGGAAGCAACTCACTGGGGGTGGGCTCTCACCCTGCCCCTTCCAAATTTCCCTCTCTGTGCTTCCTGCTGCCTGCTTGAAAGATGTGAACATTCAGCTTTCTGTTCCAGCTGCCTCCTTCTGTCTCCCCGATCCTGATGGTCCCCTGGGACCATAAGCCCTATAACCTGTTCCTTTTAGATATTCCTTTGGTGATATTTTAATCACAGCAACAGAAAAGTTCATCTTACTAACCAAAGATGATGGCGTGGAGGATTGCTCAGTCTATTACGCGCCCCGATTGCTCTTGAGGAGGACCCGGATTTTCAATTCCCATTACCCACATGGTGGCTAAGAACCATTTTACACTTCGATTTCCAAGGATTCCTATGCCCTCTTCTGACTCTGCGGCATTGCATGACATGCGGCGCCACAATCTACATGCAGGAAGTACCACCTCCTTCACAGAAAAAAAAAATTTGAAAAAAAAAGATTGGTACTAAGAGTGGGGTGTTGTGAAGAAACTATGATTTTTGAGAAATGTGAAAGACCTTAGAAGTTTGAACTAGAAAAGGAGTTGAATGTTATAAGTTGGTACTAGTAGAGGCAAAGAGCAGAGGGGAATAAGGATTTAAACAGCAACTGGAGTCTCTGGGCAAAGCATCTGGCTGCTGTCTTCTAAATAGCCTAAGAGCCTGCCTGTTCTGACGGTTTTAGCTTAAAACATATTGGCAAAGGAAATTTCAAGATAGCTTAGTGTTGACTCGGTGTGTGTTGTGTGGTTATTAGTGGAGAATATCATACAGGTCTATAATGAAAAAGAGCAAGTTGAGCAGCTTAAATGGAGAGAAAGTGCATTAAGAATCTAAGAACGTTGTTCAGCCTTCGGGCGTGGGTGGCAACACGAATTTATCCTCGCACACACGGGACAGAGGCAGGCAGATATTGTGAGTTCAAGGGCAGTTCTGGNATATATATATATATATATATATATATATATATATCTCACCTCACTCTCACTCTCTTTCTCCTGGTTATCAAATCACAATTGGTCTAAAACTTGGACTTTTGTTTGGCCATATATGAAATGTGATAAAAATGTGTTTAACTGTAGCTGAAAGTCCTAAAGACTAATATAGTCAGCAGGACTACGTTTCAACCTCCATTATACTTTTTTCTTATTTTTCTTCTAAGTTTTTCACTAAAATCTCATTTTACTCTCAAACTCACTTAATTAAGGAGGATCACCACACCTTCTTTGCATGCTGGATAAATTGTATAAAGCTTTCCCTTTTCAAACTTTCTCCCCTAGGGCTTCCCAGGCCTCTGCAGCTGGATGTCTTCTGCCTTCATGGGATCACAACATATTAATATTCCCATCAGCTGGTGCTATCATTCAATCACAGTCTCCTTCCAAGTTAATGTGGGACCAGATTTCACATCTGACGATGGCAGAGTATATAAGGAAAGCTAGTGTTCTTTTGATCTGGATTTTGATTCCAATTACAGAGCCAGAAAAAGAAATGTCACAGTGATTATTATGCTCTGCAATATAAACCTTATGTGATGCCCCAAGAAAGCCAAACGGTGGCATCAAATAATTGTATAATTTATATATAGTAAATTTCTGTGTTGAAATAATTGCAAACTTTAAAAAAGTTGCAAGTACAGTATGAACTCTAATGTATACTGCACTAATTATTGTTTGTTTACATTTATTCCATGTTTCACTCTCCTCTCTCTTGCTTGTTCTCTGTCTGTCTGTCTGTCTGTCTATCTCTGTGTTTCTTCTATTTACAGATAGATTTTTTAAATTATATGAGATGAAATCACAGTTATCATACTCCTTTTACTTTTACTTCAGTCTATATTTCCTAAGAACAAAACTATATGACCATAGTACAACTATTGAAGTTTAGAAGTTTAACATTGATTTATTATCTTATTTATGATCAGTACTTATTTTCTCTATTTCTCCAATAGCACTGCCAAAGTCCAGGTTCTAATCAAGAGCACACATTCTGGATAGCCATGTCTGTTTAGTCCTGTTCAATCTGCAATAGTTACTTGACCTTTCTTCATGTTTAACCCTGCTTTTTTTTTAAGAGTAAAACCCAGTTATGTTGCAGAATATTTCTCAAAATTAGATTATCTTATTTCTTTATATTTAGATTAAGGATATACAGTGTGGCAGAAGTGTCACAATGAGATTCACATCAACATAGGAGAATCAGTCTCAATTTGGACCATTAACAGGTGGAGGTGTACATACTCAATGGTATCAGAAAGTCAAGAGGTAGGGTTAAGAAACAAAAGATAAGCAAGAGGTAACATGCCATTCTCTTCACTTTATACCTTTCTGATCTTTTAGGAGAGGAATAAGCAAGAGATATTATATATTCTAGATAATAATGTTGTCAGATATACACCTAGCAAAGACTTTCTCTCACTCTGTGCTTCTTCACTCAGTGGACTGTGGTACAAAAGCTTTTTAGTTTCATGACATCTCATTTGTTAACTGTTGACTTTCATTCTTGAGTGAATGGAATGCTACCCAGAGCATCTACTTGTGCCTACATGTTGCAGTGTGCTCCCTAACTTTTTTTCCACTAGTTTCAGGTTTGACATTGAAGTCATTTCAGGAAAATCATGGAAGAAAGGGTGGCAAGACTATAACAAGAATGTAAGAGCTAGAGAACTGGGCAGAATGTTGAGAAGTAGCATCCTTCTACATGTCATGTACATTGCACACATGAACTATAATGGAAAAGAAAGCCAGTCAACATTTCAGCATTGATGGGTCAAGACCCCACGAAGCCCCACTCTCATCTGAGGAGCTATTGGCAGCTGATGGCTGCGGGGGAGAGTTGGTTTTCTTCTGAGGTGTGGTCCCTGGTAATTTGCTCAGCCTTTAGTGGATGACTCCCACACCCACTAGCATAAGTACTAGACTCGGGAAGTTATATTAACAAAAGAGAGCACGAAGTTTGGAGTGAGGGGTCCAGAAGGAGTACAAGGAGGGTGGCAAAGTGTGGATCCGATTGAGATATACTGTAAACTTGTATGGAGTTCTCAAAGAGTAATTTGTTTTAAAGAGAGATTTTGGATTCCTCTATCCAGAATCTAAGTTGTTAGCCTTCATTAGAAAATTTCAGTTACCCAGTCTCATCAGGAGGAAATATTTAGCTGAGGAAATATTTGTTGGGGGGCTTTCAGGGTCTTCTATGTGGCACAGGCATAATCTCTAAAGACATTAGACTTAAACTTTTATCCTCATGGGATCCACACCTATCACTTTGTTGGTATTCCCAGGAGGGTCTCTGACACTAGTGGAGCCAGTGAATCTGGGACTTACCTCTCCTTATTAAAAATATTGTTTAATGAGACTGACCTTATCATGCTGTTACTTCCTGAAGAATACAATAACTAAGATGTCACAGTGCCCATGGGTAACCACTTGGAACCTGTCCTGTCATCAGGTCTCTGGCTGAAAAATATGGTACATCTAATCTATTCTTCTCTTAAACACTTTTTCGTATTTTAAAAATCTTTAAACTAAATTCAGGATAGTTTTTTTAGATATTTCTTCTAGCTAACCAATTTCTTTTTAGCCATATCTAGTCTATTTAATTNCAAAAGCTTTTTAGTTTCATGACATCTCATTTGTTAACTGTTGACTTTCATTCTTGAGTGAATGGAATGCTACCCAGAGCATCTACTTGTGCCTACATGTTGCAGTGTGCTCCCTAACTTTTTTTCCACTAGTTTCAGGTTTGACATTGAAGTCATTTCAGGAAAATCATGGAAGAAAGGGTGGCAAGACTATAACAAGAATGTAAGAGCTAGAGAACTGGGCAGAATGTTGAGAAGTAGCATCCTTCTACATGTCATGTACATTGCACACATGAACTATAATGGAAAAGAAAGCCAGTCAACATTTCAGCATTGATGGGTCAAGACCCCACGAAGCCCCACTCTCATCTGAGGAGCTATTGGCAGCTGATGGCTGCGGGGGAGAGTTGGTTTTCTTCTGAGGTGTGGTCCCTGGTAATTTGCTCAGCCTTTAGTGGATGACTCCCACACCCACTAGCATAAGTACTAGACTCGGGAAGTTATATTAACAAAAGAGAGCACGAAGTTTGGAGTGAGGGGTCCAGAAGGAGAACAAGGAGGGTGGCAAAGTGTGGATCCGATTGAGATATACTGTAAACTTGTATGGAGTTCTCAAAGAGTAATTTGTTTTAAAGAGAGATTTTGGATTCCTCTATCCAGAATCTAAGTTGTTAGCCTTCATTAGAAAATTTCAGTTACCCAGTCTCATCAGGAGGAAATATTTAGCTGAGGAAATATTTGTTGGGGGGCTTTCAGGGTCTTCTATGTGGCACAGGCATAATCTCTAAAGACATTAGACTTAAACTTTTATCCTCATGGGATCCACACCTATCACTTTGTTGGTATTCCCAGGAGGGTCTCTGACACTAGTGGAGCCAGTGAATCTGGGACTTACCTCTCCTTATTAAAAATATTGTTTAATGAGACTGACCTTATCATGCTGTTACTTCCTGAAGAATACAATAACTAAGATGTCACAGTGCCCATGGGTAACCACTTGGAACCTGTCCTGTCATCAGGTCTCTGGCTGAAAAATATGGTACATCTAATCTATTCTTCTCTTAAACACTTTTTCGTATTTTAAAAATC
Source organism: Rhizomys pruinosus (assembly GCA_009823505.1). Taxonomy (NCBI): domain Eukaryota; kingdom Metazoa; phylum Chordata; class Mammalia; order Rodentia; family Spalacidae; genus Rhizomys; species Rhizomys pruinosus. Next base: position 1,506,660 of record VZQC01000186.1, on the reverse strand, counting down.
TTTAAACTAAATTCAGGATAGTTTTTTTAGATATTTCTTCTAGCTAACCAATTTCTTTTTAGCCATATCTAGTCTATTTAATTTGTATATTGAGTTTATAATTTATAATAGTATTTGATTCTTTTAAAAATTTTTTGAAATTTATTTTTTATGTGTATGAATGTACTGTCTGCATGTAGGTTTGTGCACCCGTGTAGTGCAATGCCGCGGAGGTCAGAAAAGGGTGTTGGATTCCCCTGGAACTGGAGTTAAAGACGGTTCTCAGCTGCCATGTGGGTGCTGGGGATCAAATCCCGGTCCTCTTAACTGCTAGGCCATCTCTCCAGCCCCTAGTATTTGATTCTTATAAAATATTCTCCCTATTTTAACAATTCTCATCTTCTTGGATCCTGTTTTCAGGTATCTTTAATGTAAAAATATACTTCTGTTACATTCTATGTCTAAAAAATTCTCAATATCTGAATTCTTTTTTTTTTTTTTTTTGTTGTTGTTGTTGTTGTTTTGAAACAGAGTCTCCCTGTAGCCTGGAACTCACTCTGTAGACCAGGCTGGCCTAGAACTCACAAAGATCTGCCTGCCTTTGCCTCCTGAGTGCTAGGATTAAAAGCATGAGCCACCATGCCCAGCAATATCTACTCTCTGTTGCCTCTGTTGATTATGTTTTTATTTTTTCTGTGTAGCTAATGTGCATTCATACTTTTTTGGTCATGGAAATGCATTACTATCTAGATGAAATAACATGTCTGTGTTTGCTTCTTTCAGTCATCTTAGGCAAATGGTTCAGCTGGATAAACTTGAAATCAAATTCTCTGCCTTAAAAATTCAGAATTACAAAGGTAAATTGATTTGGACTTTAGTGGTATAATTTCTCAATATTTTTTTTTTCTTTTTCAAAGTTGAGACAAAAAAATTTAGGGGGAGGGACTCTCCAATGAGTTTGGCATATTTTTTCATTTGTCTTAAACCAGAGACAACTAGATCTTGGGTACCCACCCAATATCATAAGAAGCTTCTCCCTTCCCTCCCTCCTTTGGTCATGTGTTTAATCTCCTGTCCTCAGCCCTTATGGCAGCTGTCCTGGTGGATAAGACAGCCCTTTGGGAGGGGAAGCTGGTATTAGAAGTTACTTCACTTCTGGATTTCTGTTTTACTTTACTTTTGGCCTCTGTGGATTTCTTTCTTTTGTGCCAACTCAGAAATGTAATTAAAGATCTATTTTTTCCCCTTAATTCAACACTTTAGTCATTTTTTATTGGCAGAGTTTTCAGGATATCTGGTCAATAATAGTGCCAGAAACAGAAGTGGAGTCTGGGCTTCCTAACAGGCAAGAGAAGAGGGAAATCTAATCAATTACATGGTCACAGGGGCCAGAAGAAAAATGACCCTGGGTCACTGTGGTGAAGAGCAACAATGTTTGGCACTTGAGCCAGACCGGGAGTTCTCTGCTCTGGATGGCACCACAGTTCTAGGCAGCTGCTCCACTCCTCTTCACAACCAACGGCCTTTAGATTGCCAGTTGGGGTGGAATTTGAGGTTAAAGATCCAGAAGACAAATTACTCTTTCCACTTCATGTTGTACTAGTAAGATGGGCTCCCAAGCAAGGAAGCTTCATGCCTAGACTTGTACTTTCTTAGATGTTCACAGGCCAACTAGAGGCTCTTACAGCTCAGGCGTGCAAGGGCAATTTCATGTAGGCAGGATTAGCTTCTAAATGACATCAGTGGAATGGGTCTGCTACCAGGTAGTAAAACTGAGTAACAGCATCTTTTACACCCTTTTTATGGTGTGTGCCAACCGCCCTGAAAGACCATCTCCAGATAAGTTGGAATCAAAGATCCAAATGCTTTGTGGTTAACATCTTATGTAATTTCTTTAAAAACTTTGCATCTTGCTTTAGTTACATTTTAGCTTGATTTACTAGTATGAAAGCTTATAAAATGAAAAAAAAAACTTGGTTGGATAAAATCACTAAGTAAAGAATGAGCAATTAATTATGAACTCAATTTTTTTTGAGTTTTGAATGAAACTTGTTAAAAGAAGTCATTTTTGGATATTGAATCAACTAAATGGCATAGTATTTCTCTTAGTTATCTTTCTTCCTCCTCTAGCAAAATGCCTGAAATAAGAGGAGTATCAATTTATTTTGCTTATAATTTCAGAGATTGTTGCTATAATCCTTGCTCCACTGAATCAGGCTCTTCAGGCTTCCATCTCGGCAGTAGAAGGAGGTGGCAGGATATCTCATCTCATGGTAGAGAGGAAGCCCAGAGAGCCTGGGTGGCCTTCTCAGGTACTGCTGTAGTGACCTACTTCCTTCTAAAATTTCCAAGGCTTCCCCAAATAAAGTCACCAGCTGCAGACCAAGCCTGTGTGCAGCACACTTCGCATTCACACCATAGCAGGATGCTAGATTTCTGTTTTATTTAAATAAAACAGTGTGAGCTTGTTTATTAAAAACTTGTTTGCTAGACAATATTAGGTAAGTCATGACTTGAAAACAGCACTCAAACACAGTTATTGAAAACTTCTATACCTGGGAGAGTTAAGGAGAAGAAATATGTTATATTACAAGATAAGTGAATTGATAATACGAATTACCAAAAAGGGATTTGTGGAGGCTGGGGGGATAAGATTCAAACCAAAGAGAAATGGCTGTCCTGTAACTTCATTTGGGGGTTAGTGAAGAAAGAAAGGAGGGTTGAAAGCAATTGTGTGGATCCTTTTATCTTGTGCAGTGAAAACACAGCCATGGTTCTGAGGGTTTTCTGCTATTTTTCAGAAATAATAAAAAGTGCTGTGAGGATCTCATGAAGTGGATTTGAAAGACTGTGAAATAAACCATACCTTATTGGTCAGGACCCTCACTGAAAAAATGCCTTTCATAAGCAGTTGGTGATTCTGGTCACGTTGTGAATTTAGCCTAAATTCCAACCTGTTTCTGAAACTTTTGGGTTCAGCAGACTTATGAAGTTATATTCTCTGTCCTAATTTCAGCCCATGTTTGGTTTTCTTTCTCATGAAATGTGATAATAGCAACTTTAAATTTAGAGTCAAACCTTTTGTTTTGTTTTTAATGGTTTCTATAGTTATTTTCTAGTTTCTCACTCATTTTTCCCCTTCTGGATAACTTCTCCACAATGACCTAAATGCCACACAGCAAGCAGAATATACAGATTCCAACCTTTGTTTGGCAAGAAGAAATGACTATTTTTAGGTTGTGGATTTTCTTTTTTTCTTTCCTCCCCTTGCCAAAAATAAGAAATGCTGTTTTGCCAGTTAAAAAGAGCCCTGTTTGGCATGAATATTCAAGCCTACGAGTAAACTCTGTTTCTATAATTTTGTTAAAAATTATAAAAAGATATTCAGGAATAGTTGTAGCCTTTCTCATCTCCACCCAGTGGAAATTGAGCAGCCCCAATAACATCACAGTGTTTTCCCACTGAACATTTTTACATGAATCTGGAAAACATGTGTAAAGAAACAATTGTTCAAAGGAGGTTTAAACACTACAAGAATGATCATTTGGGTATAGTGGCTGTTCTAGAGCTTGGGAGAATAGGGTGGAAACCTTCTGAAATCCAGCACAGCTTGGGCAACATAGTGAAATCCTTTCTCAAGCAACAGCCAGTTGTTAAGAATAATAAATCAGTTTCAATGCTAGGTCTGGTCTTTAGTTATTAAAGCATTTATGCTTATTAAAGAGAGGAGGTAAAAGGAAACATTGATGCTGAAAAGCCATGTTTTATAAGTTTCATTATTAAATAGAATGACTATTTTAAGTTGTTATGTTAAATAGAAGTGAGGCCCTTTAGAATTTACATGCAAGTGATAAAACTTCATAGGAGGGCAGTTTGTGTTTCACGTTATAAAATGTAAGTAGCATTCTGTCCCCTCACAAGCTTGGGGGTAGAGAGTGTCACATTCACCTAGCTTATCTTCTATTTAAGTCTTATATTCTTCACATTCACCTCTTTATATTGTGTACACGACTTTAATATTTCTAAAAAAGTAAAAAGTTGTATATCTACATATGAAACATGACACACAAATCATAGCTCATGCTTTCCTTCAGGTGTGAGGGATCTTTTAGTGTTGACTGATGGCGTTAAAGTTTTCATAAGAGAAAACTTACAAGGAACCCAGAGGATTTGTTCCTTTTACTAGGATCATCTTTACTTTGGGGCCTGTAGATTCATCAGGACCACATAAAGTGGATTCTAGTGGTTAGTTGAAATTATAGCTTTTTTTTCAGTGTAGCATTTCCCACTCTCTGCCTTCCACTTATCTGTTTCTAGTCACCCAGATGGAGATGTCAGTCAGAGTAACATGTGCTCCAACTGATGGGCAAGTACAGAGTATCTATCTATCTATCTTGTGTGTGTGTGTGTGTGTGTGTGTGTGTGTGTGTGCGCTGGAAATTGAACAGCCCAAGGCCTCACACATTAGATAAGCACTCTTTCATTGAGCCCCATCCCCAGCCCTACTGAGTGAGCATGTGACCAAACCTAGCCACAGTACTACCAAGTATTAATTCAGAGATACACACATGAATAAAAATGTTAAATCATGATCTTTCCTCAGAAACTAATATATGGTTCTATCTGTTGGGGATATCCTGATTCACTGTGATAGGTTAGCAGGACAAACTGGGATTACCAAGGACATGTTGTGTGACAGGAACACACAGGCTGAGCCTGCCTGTGGCATGACAAGTGGGGACAAGCATAGCGAAAGATAAAGATGAAAAATAAAGCTGTAAGCACATTATTTTACCCCTGGATTTGTCCCTGCTTAAAGGGACATATACCTCTAGACTTCCTAGTTCCCTAATCACTACATTCAATCTTTCTTTAAGCCAGTTTGAGTTGGTTTTCTATTAAGTGCCACCAAAAAGCATTTTAACTAATTCGATCCCTATTGCAGAATACCTAACAAGACTTGATCATATAATTCTACTGTATAAGTGCTCCCAGTTTTAAAAAATTCTCCTTTAGTCTGACCAATAGCCAAGTAAGACATTTCAAAAATTTTATGCTTGGGGGCTGGAGAGATAGCCTAGCAGTTACGAGCACCGACTGCTCTTGCAGAGGACCTGGGTTTGATCCCCAGCATCCACATGGCAGCTAAGAACCGTCTGTAACTCCAGTTCCAGGAGAACTCCAGTTCCAGGGGAATCCGAGACCCTCTTCTGACCTCCGCGGCATTGCACGACACAGGTGCACAGACCTACATGCAAATAGTACATTCATACACATACAAAAATAAATAAAATTAAAAAAATTTTTTTAATTTTATGCTAATATGATAAACTTTTCAGAACACAAAGAGGAATTTCACAATGAAATTCAAATATAGCTACCCCACTGTGAGGAGACAGAGGTGTCTGTGGGTCCCCAGCATTGTGTAATCATGTTGGGTGTAGTGTTTTCATCTATAGCTACTGTTGTGGAGTGGAGAGCACCCTGGGAGTTAACCTGTAGGACAATGTAAAGAGGAACATATATCCTTCCCAGGCGCTTGTAGCTGTCATTTCACTTTTTGAGAGTTATGAATGGAGATATTGTTGCAAACAGCTGTACTGTGAAGACATTTAAGCAAGTTATTACTGCCTGTGGTGTCTGCACTCAAACTGATGCAAACACTAAAATTATGATTTACAGAGGTGAAAAATGTATGTTTTATAGGATCTAGCTGCATGCTTGGCTCTGTCTCTTTATGCTATTGGATAGATTCTTTTGTGCTGAGAATTCTAAATCTGGATGCTTGTAATTCTAATGAATTTAGAGGAGTTGGTCAGAATATATTATAGAACATATAATAATATATTGTGGTAGCATGATTATTATTTTTAATATGTTTAATTAATTTCCAACGATATACTAAATTCTATACATGACATATAATCTGAAAAATCAGAATGTAGTAAACTGGATATCAGCATATCTTTTTTCATTTTTAATTGATTTTTGTGTATTTCATACAGGACATCTTAATCAATCTTGATCTCCTTTCCCACAGGCACCTTAGCATATCTTTTTTAAAAAGGAGATTTGTTTTTATTGTTTTTCTACTTTTACTATAATTAAAAATTAATTTATGTATATGAATGTATTGCCTGCATGTATGTAAGTGTACATGTGTTGTGGATTGCCCACAGAAGTCAGAAGAGGGTAACCGATCCCATGGAACTGGAGTTATGGATGGTTGTTAGCAACCACGTGGGTGCTGGGAATTGAACCAGGGTCCTCTGCAAGAGTAACTGGTGTTCTGAACTGCTGAGCTATCTCTCCAGCCTGTTTTTCTACTTTTCAAATTTTTATAATGTGTGTGTGTGTGTGTGTGTGTGTGTGTGTTGGTGTTTTGAAAGAGAGTCTCCTTTTAACTCCAGCTGGCCTGGAACTTGAAAAGACTTGGCTCATTCTCAGAGAGCCACCTGCCTTTGCTTCCTGAGTGCTAGTATTAAGTGTGTGCCACCATGCTACCATGTCTGGCTGTTATTTTTAATTATGTATTGTGGTGGGTTGAATGAAAACAGTTCTGCACAGGCTCCAAGAACGAGAACCCTTTGTCCCTAATTGGTCAGTCTGTTTTGGAAGGTTTAGGAGTTGTGGTCTTGCTGAAGGAAGCAACTCACTGGGGGTGGGCTCTCACCCTGCCCATTTCCAATTTCACTCTCTGTGCTTCCTGTGCCTGCTTGAAGATGTGAACATTCAGCTTTCTGTTCCAGCTGCCTCCTTCTGTCTCCCCGATCCTGATGGTCCCCTGGGACCATAAGCCCTATAACCTGTTCCTTTTAGATATTCCTTTGGTGATATTTTAATCACAGCAACAGAAAAGTAATTAATACAAAGATTGATGGAGCTGGAGGGATGGCTCAGTCATTAAGAGCCCCGATTGCTCTTGCAGAGGACCCGAGTTCAATTCCCAGTACCCACATGGTGGCTAAGAACCATCTTTAACTCGATTTCCAAGGGAATCTGATGCCCTCTTCTGAACTCTGCGGCATTGCATGACATGGGCGCACCAATCTACATGCAGACAGTACACTCATACACAGAAAAAAAAATTTGAAAAAAAAAGATTGGTACTAAGAGTGGGGTGTTGTGAAGAAACTATGATTTTTGAGAAATGTGAAAGACCTTAGAAGTTTGAACTAGAAAAGGAGTTGAATGTTATAAGTTGGTACTAGTAGAGGCCCAGAGGGAGAGGGAAACAAGGATTTAAACAGCAACTGGAGTCTCTGGGCAAAGCATCTGGCTGCTGTCTTCTAAATAGCCTAAGAGCCTGCCTGTCTGAGGTTAACTTAAAACATATTGGCAAAGGAAATTTCAAGATAGCCTAGTGTTGAATCGGTGTGTGGTTATTAGTGGAGAATATCATACAGGTCTATAATGAAAAAGAGAAAGTGGAGCAGAATTAAATGGAGAGAAAAGTGCATTAAGAATCTTAAGAACGTGTCAGCCTTCGGGCGTGGTGGCACACGCCTTTAATCCTAGCACAACACGGAGACAGAGGCAGGCAGATCTTTGTGAGTTCAAGGCCAGTCTGGTCTACAGAGTGAGTTCCAGGATAGCTGGGGCTACAGGGAGACCCTGTCTTGAAAAAACCAAAAAAAAAAAAGAATGTGTCAGCCAAGTCCTATCCTGGAAGACAGGCTCTCTTTAATGTGGAGATTGATATTAATAAGAGGCCTACAGGTTTGTAATGGAACACTAGCAAGAGTACCCTTTGTACAAGACTCCACCCAGCTAAGCCTCCAATTTATGAAAGGAAAAGGCTTAAGGAGTTTTCTGCTTCTTAAACCACAGCAAACAAAACTGTGGCTGATAAAGTGAAAGGAGAAGGCCAAAGTCCATTCTAGGCTGGCAGCCCAAGGTGGCAGTGCCATTCATTTGGTGGTGGCTTTAGAGGCCTAAAAGATGCAAGAGTGAGGGGCATCAATTCTTTCTCTGTATTTCAGAGAGCTGCTAAGTTCAGGCAGAAAATGGCAGGGAAGTCCTGTGTAAATAAGGCCCTGATAGGTCAAGAGGCCCTGATAGGCAATTGAGGCAATTGTGTGAAGGTGTGAAGGTCAAACCTGGTTGACAATGGAGATCCCCAAGATGTTAGAGAAGCCAGAGCTGTGAGACATCTGCCAGGGAGACCTGGATATAGGGAGTGGCACCAACCCAAGAGAAAGTTGTGTTACAGGCAGCAAAGCTTGAGGGGTAGAGTCACTTAAGTCCATTGGAATTAAAGTCCTAGACATCAGACATGGAGCACCAGGATTTGATACTTGTTCTGTTGGTTATGAGTCTTGCTTTGGTCCAGTATTATGTCAGTGTGCCTCATCCATCCTTTTTGGAATGATAATGTATATTTAGTTCCATTGCATGTTACAAGTATGTAATTTGTCTTTTGACTTTACAGCGGCTTAGAGTTAAGAGTTTACCTTGAATGTCAAAAGAAACTTTGGACTTGGCTCTTAAGGACTATGGAGAGTTGTAGACTAAATACATTTTGTATCATGGTATTGTGATGAATGTATAGGGGTCAGGGAGTGGAACATGGTGGTTTGAATGAGACTGTCCCCTATAGGGTTTAAGAATTTGAACATTTTGTCCTCGGTTGGTGTCTGGTTTGGAAGATTTAGGCAGTGCGGCCTTGCTGGAGGAAGTAAGTCATTAGGGTAGGCTTTACCCTCGCCCATTTCTAGTTACACTCTTCTTCCTGCACTGAACTGAGTATGTGGCTGCTCAGCTTTTGCTCTGGGTGCCTCCTACCATGCTTCCCCTGCCATGATGGCCTTTTATCCCTTTTCAACTATAATCCCAATAAATTCTTCCTTCTATATGTTGCTTGGCCAGAGTATTTTATCACTGCAACAGAAAAGTAACTCGTACATATAAATTTGTGTGTGTGTCTGTGTATGGGTGTGTGCATAAGGGTGTAGTGTTTGTGGAGGACAGGGAGTGCACAGGATCCCTTGGAGCTGCACTTATAGGAGGTTGTGAGCCATCTGACATGAGAGCTGAGAACTGAACTCAGGTCATTTGTAAAAGCACCAAGCACTTTTAAGAATTGAATTATCTCTCTAGCCACAACACATAATTTTTACAAATATTTATTTTATGTTAAATTGTATCCGTGTGGGTCTGCATGAAAGTCGATGCCAGAGGCATTAGATCTCCCTTTAGGTAGAATTACAGATCTAAATTTGTGAGCCTCTGGACATGGGTGCTGGGAACCAAACTCAGGACATTTACAAGAGCAGTAAATGTTCTTAACCTACTGCACCATCTGCCTAGCCCCTCTTCAACATATCTTAAGAGACAATGAATTTTGTTGATTTGAACCAAAGTGGCATGTCTTTAAATGTGGATAAATAACTTATCCTTTTTGGAAGAGTTCTTAGGTACCTCTCTTGCCTACCATAAAGAGGCTTTAATTCAGTTAAGGTCTGTGCCATACACAGTTTAGAGGACCAGAATCTGCAAAGCTTCTTCTCATCTTATCCATGTCAGGATCACACTCTCCCATTGGTTATGACTGATAAAGAAATTAAAGAAGTAGGTTTTCCTTAGTGTTTTATGACACAGGGTAGTAAATCATGCATCACTCTTACATCTTTAACTCTTAACAACTTAAAAACTATTCTAGGGGATGGAGAGATGGCCTAGTGGTTAAGGGCACTGACTGCTCTTGCAGAGGACCCAGGTTCAATCCCCAGCACCCACATGGCAGCTGAGAACCATCTGTAACTCCAGTTCCAGGGGAATCCGATACCCTCTTCTGACCTCCTCGGCATTGCACGACACGGGTGCACAAACCTGCATGCTGACAGTACATTCATACCCATATGAAAAAAAAAAAAAACTATTCCAAAGATATTTGTCAAGGAGTTGCCAGTAATTCATGTCTCAGTTAGTTTTCAATTAACAAAAAGATTTGTGTTTGTATTCAATTTGTGTGCACACCATTTTCTCCCAAATGTTTTAATTTAATTCTTTAATGTAAAAATCTTATGGCATATATATATATATATATATATATATATGTATATATATAGATATCTTCCATATATATATATGGAAGACATCTAGATATATACATATATGTCTTCCATATATATATATATATGGAAGACATCTGAGAAGACACCTAGGACACAGTCTCATTTCACAGGTATGTCAGTTAGGATCACTAGGTTACAAATAAAAAGAAATTAAGTTTTGTGTATGTATGGTTCTGTCTGTGTGTGCATCTGTGCAAGTGTGTAGAAACAGGAATTCACTGCTTAAAACACTGAAGTTCCAGATGGCAAAAGAGACTTCTCTCAGGGCTTTGTTTTTGTGAGGTGCTCAACTTTGGATCTTCAGTTTTGTTCCATTGGTCAACAGGTCTGTTTTTGTGCCAGTACCAGGCTGTTTTTATGACTATAGCCCTGTAGTATAGTTTGAAGTCTGGTATAGATATCTCCCCATATTGCTCTTTTCACTCAGGGTGCTTTGGCTATTCGGGGTCTTTTGTTTTTCCATATGAATTTAAGGATTTTTTTCCCAAGCCTTTGAAGAAAGTCTTAGGAATTTTAATTGGGATTGCATTGAATCTGTATATTAATTTGGGTAGAATGAACATTTTTACTATATTAATTTTTCCAATCCATGTGCATGGGAGGTCTTTCCATCTTCTGATGTCTTCTTCAATCTCCTTCTTCAGGGGTTTATAATTTTTTGTTGTAGAGGTCTTTGGTGTCTTTGGTTAGGTTTGTTCCTAGATATTTTATTGTTTTAGAGGCTATTGTGATTGGGAAGGTCACCTTGTATTCCTTCTTCAGTTGCTTGCTGTTGCTGTAAAGAAAGGCTACTGATTTTCTAGATTAATTTTGTATCCTGCAACTTTAGTGAAAGTCTTTTTCATTTCTAGTTTTCTGGAGGAGATTTTAGTATCTCTTAGGTAAACTATCATATCATCTGCAAAAAGCAATAGTTTGACTTCCTCTTTTCCAATTCATACTCCTTTAATTTCTTTTTCATGCCTTATTGCCCTAGCCAGTGTTTCAAGCACTATATTGAAGAGGAGTGGTGACATGGGGCATCTTTGCCAAGTTCCTAACTTTAAGGGGAATCCTTCTAACTTTTCTTCATTTAGGATGAGGTTGGCTGTGGGTTTCTTGTATATGGCTATGATTATGTTGAAGATTGATCCCTCCAGTCCAATTCTTTCTAGGACCTTATGCATGAGGGATGCTCAATTTTGTGAAAGCCTTTTTCTGCATCAATTGAGATGATTGTGTGTTTTTTGTCTTTCAGTCAATTCATGTGTTTTATGATATTTACTGATTTTTGTATGTTGAACCATTCCTGCATCTCTGGTGTGAATCCAACTTGGTCATGATGGATGCTTTTTTTGATGTGGGCCTGTATGTGGTTTGCAAGTATTTTGTTGAGAATTTTTACATCCAAGTTCATTAATGCGACAGGTCTATAGTTCTCTTTTTGGGTTGTATCTTTGCCTGGTTTTGATATTAGAATAATTCTGGCATCATATAAGGAATTTGGGAGATTTCCTTCTGCTTGTATCCTTCTGAAAAGTTTGAATAATAATGGTTGTAAGTCCTTTTTAAATGTTTTATAGAATTCTTCTGTGAAACCATCTGGGCCTAGGCTTTTTTTAGTTGGGAGGTTTCATTACATTTTCAGTTTTTTTGTATCTTATGCATCTATGTAAGCTGTCAATCCCTTCTTGATTTAGCTTTGGTGATTCCAAGGATTTCAGATATTCATCCATTTCTCCTAGGTTTTCAAATTTAGTAGGGTATAGGTTTTTGAACTATTCCCACATGATTGTCTGGATCTTTTCATTGTCTGTTGTGATATTTCCCCTTTCATCACAAATTCTATTGATTTGGAGTTGCCTGCTTTTTCTTTTGGTTAACTGGGATAGAGGTTTTTCTAACTTGTTTATTCTTTCAAAGAACCTACTTTTGTATTCCTTGATTTTTTTGTATTGTTTTCTTTGTTTCTATTTCATTGATATCTGCTCTGATTTTGTTATTTATTTCTGTCTGCTGCATTTAGGGTTCATTTGTTGCTGTCTTTCAAGGGTTTTTAGCTGCAGTCTTAGCTCATTTATTTGTGCTCTTTCTGTTGTTTTAATGTATGCATGCAGGACTGCTTTTAAAGTATCCTATAGGTTTTGTTGTGTTGTACTGTCATTGTCATTTAGTTCCAGAAATGCTTTTATTTCTTTCTTTATTTCTTCCTTGACCCATTCATTACTCAGGAGTGTGTTGTTTAGTCTTCATGTGTTCCTGTAGGCAGTAGGGCTTATCCTGGTGCTGTTATTGAGCTTCATTGCACTGTGGTCTGATAGAATGCATGAAATTATTTCAATCTTTTTGTATTTTTTGAGGTTTTATTCTATGTCCAAGTATGTGGTCAATTTTGGAGAATGTTCTGTGGAGTGCTGAGTAGAAAGCATATTCTCTGTTGCTTGGATGGAATATTCAGTAGATTTCTGTGAGGTCCATTTGCTGTATCGTATTGTTCAGTTCACATGTCTCTCTGTTTATTCTTTGTCTGGTTGATCTGTCCAAATGACTCAGTGGAGTATTGAAGTCCCCTAGTATTAGTGTGGTGGGATTAATCTGTGCCTTGAGGTCCTGGAGAATTGTCTTTATAAAGTTCGATGCACTGGAGTTTGGTGCATATATAGTCAGGATTGTGAAGTCTTCATGGGTAATTTTCCCTTTGATAAGGATGTAGTGGCCCTCTTTGTCTCTTCTGATTGCTTCTACTTTGAAGTCTCTTTTGTCTGATATTAATATAGCAATTCCTGCTTTGTTTTTGTACCATTTGCTTGGAAAATTTTTTTCCATCCTTTCACTTTAAGTTGGCACTTATCCTTTTGGATGAGATGGGTTTCTTGTAGACAGCATATAGATGGATTCTGTTTCCTAATTCATTCTCCCAGTCTATGCCTTTTGATTGGGGAGTTTAGTCCATTAATATATAAGGTTATAATTGAGAGATGTGTGTTTATTCCTTTCACCTTTTTATCCATTCGCCTTTTTGGTCTAGGATTCTACTTCTGCAGTTATGCTTTTAATTTCTCTTTCTTGGTGCCTGGGGATAGTTGCTCCTCTCCTCTGTCCTTTGAATTGCTTCATATATTCTCTGAGGGTTGATTTTCTGGACATGTATTCCTTCATCTTGTTTATGTCATGGAAGATTTTTCTTTCTCCTCCAACTATAATCGACATTTTTGCTGGGTATAGTAACCTGGAATGTCATCTATAGTCCTTTAACACTGGGAATGCTTTGCTCCATGTTCTTCTTGCTTTCATAGTTTGCACTGAAAAGTCAGCTGTAATTCTGATAGGTTTCCCCTTATATGTAACTTATTGTTTTTCTTTTGTGGCTTTCAGAATTTTGTCTTTGTTTTGGGTTTCTAACGTTTTAACTATGATATGGCATGGGGGGGGTTCTTTACTGATCTTGTCTATTTGGAGTTCTATGTGCTTCTTGTTGTATGGGTTTGTCTCTTTTTAGTTTGGGGAAATTTTCATCTATTATTCTGAATACCTTCTCTTGGGATTCTTCTCCTTCCTCTATCTCCATGTTACGGAGGTTTTGATCTTTTCATAGTGTCCCACATTTCCTGATTGTTCAACTCTTGTGTATTTTTAAAATTTTCATAGTTTTTACTTGAACTTTTTAATTGTTCTGTGTTATCTTCTAGGTCTGATATTCTTTTCTCTTTTTCCTCCGTTCTGCTTCTGAGGCTTTTTACCATTCTTTCCTCTTGATTGGATGAGTGTTTTGTTTTGTTTCCTTTTTCATTTCATTCTGTGATTTCTTTAGTATTTCCACTTCCTTTTGGAGCTTCTCAATATCTCCTTGTAGCTCCTTGCTTTGCTGGTTGGTTTCTTTTTTCATTGCAGCATGGGATCTTTACAGTGTTTCAGCTTCCTTCTGGAGTTTGTCATTTTCTCCCTCTAGTTCTTTCCAGTTTGTCATTCTCTCCCTCTAGGTCCTTTCTGAGTTTTTCATTCTCTCCCCTTAGTTCTATGATTTCTTTGAATATATCTGTGATTGTTCTTCTAAGATCTGTTTTCTGGGTTACCTCTATGGAGATCTAACTGTAGGAATCTTCTATAGGCTTAGTAGAGTTTAGTGTGGAATTATTTTGTGCTTTTCCCATATTGTTCTTTCATTGTGCATGTGGTTTCCTTTTGCTTGTATTCTGATGCGAATCTCAAATGTTTCTTCACTGTGTTGAAGTATTTCTTTCCTTGCTTCTTTTAGATGTGTTCCTTGTTTTCTCCTTGTTTATGGAGTTCTAAGTTGTCTAGGTTTCAGGCTTTCAATTTGGGGTATATATTAGAAGGTATAGCTCACTCTTCCCTTTCTGTTCTTCAGGTATTCCAAGAACTGGGTAGGTAACAACTCAGACAATACCCTCTGAGCACTGTGGGAAATCCAGCTTGAATTGCGGGTTGGATTTCCAACTAGTACCGCATGGCCAAGAGTCTGGCTCCACCCCAGGGAGGAGCAAGCACCTTGGTCTAGGTGCGTGGTGCTAGGTGGAGGAGCAAGGTGTGTGGTGATGTGGAGTTGGGGGGCTCATGATTGGTCCTGGGAACTGATGTCATTTGGTTTATCAAAGCAAGCTGTAGTAACCAGTAAATCAGATTCCAATTAACATCATCACGGAGTTCCTGGCTGATATTTTTATTAATTATTGTGCGCATACAGGCTAAGGTAGGCCTGAGTTTCTTTCGGGTGACTAGTGTGGTTGGAAGGAGGTTCCCTTTATGGACCACCAACCTGGGTAGCTGGTGTTGTGAAATTCCTGTCCAGCTCTGGGCAGGTGGGAAGTCACTGCCAAGAGTGGAACACGTGTCTCGTGGGTCCAGGCTAAGAGCCCAAGTTGGAGTTACCACTTAAGTTGGCTGCAGGAAGCAGCCTGCTGGTCTCTGCACCCGAGGGGCCAATTCCCCACAGCAACTACAGGCAGGTGCTGTGTCCCCATCCCCCTTAGCAGGGCCACATGGTCCCTGCTCAGCATACAAAGAGAAACTTCCTACAGAGCACTGTACTCCCTCTGCTGCCAGCCAGTTCCTCTAGGTTGGTTGTAGGGCTTACTGTACTGTAGTCCCATCTGGACACTCCCTCTAGAATTCTAGTTGGGGGGGCAAGTTGCTTGCTTAGCCTGTGTACCCTGCACCTCAGCTGATCTGGCCAAAGCAACCAACCTTTATGCAAAACAGCAATAAACCAATCCTCCAACAATCTGCCTGGCTGATGCACCCAGCCCACACCCTGCGCCTTAGTGGTCTGGCCAAAGTAACCCATGTGAATGCACCCAACCCCCCTAGAGGCAACAGGCCCGTCTGTATTCCTGCTGGCTGGGTATCTTGGCCCCCACAGCTGCACAAACCATCCAATTCTCTATTTGACTGAAGCGCCTCGCCCACACTCTGTGCCTCAGCGGATCTGGCCAAAGCAATCAACCTCTATGCACAACAGGCACAGTCTTACTTCTTAACTAATCTGATCATCAGTGCTGTTAGGAAGATCACGAAGTCCTTCTGAAGTCATCATGTGAGAAGGTAAACTTATAGAAACTGGGGATGTTGGTACATGTCTCTAATTCCAGCCCTCAGGAGGCTGAGGTAGAATTACAAATTTGGGATTAGCTGAACTACAAAATAAGACCCTGTCTCAACACACACACAGACACACACACACACACACAGACACACACACACACAGAGAGAGAGAGAGAGAGAGAGAGAGAGAGAGAGAGGACAAGGAAATTATAAAAAATATATTTACCATGATAAATGGCATCAAATAGAGTGTGCTATTACCCACTTCAATGTATTATTTACCTATCATGACTCTTCTCAATTGTCTTTGGAGTATGACTGATACGCTTAAGAGTTTGCTCAGTTTGCAACATTTGGCTAATAAAAGTAGGTGTTGACAATAGCTATTGAAATCACACTAAAGGTGACTGTAACTTTTAATAGGAAATTTAACAGTCACTGTTTTGCTTTGCAAATATCTCTGTTTTTGACAGCACAAATCCAGAGACTTAACTTTGCTAAGTCTGTCTTAAAAATGACCCAGAGAGGACCTCCTGTCTCCATACAGTTCCACCTCAAAGTCCAAAATGGGTTTTACTATCTAATTGGCAGAGTTTCTTAGAGACTATTAGGCTGATTGTCAGTATTGCTTTTTAGATCATAAACAGCGTTATGAGAGAATAACAAAATTAACATTATTGCCAGAGTAAACTTGATATTTTCCTCATTGTGTTTCTTGCAATGCTGTAGGATTTGTGCGATGTGATACTGAACCATTTTCTGCTTAGAAGTTCAATTAATGTTTTATATTGCTACCCAAAGAAACAAAATATCAGTGGGCTATAGAGGAATATAACACTTTCTGAGTATTCATAGAGTACTTCATGCCATTGAGCACACTAAGCCATGTTTTGAGCAATGTACATGCAGCATTTTACATAATCTTTAACACAAACTTAGAAGATAATTTTTCTAGTATATCTGTTATACAAATGGGGAAACTGAGACATACAGAAGTGAATACATTGCCCAAGTTCATGTATTTGGTAATTGGCTGGAATTTGAACATAGGCAATCTAGACCCAGGTCTACACCCTTAATCATCAGACTCTAGGCTGACTGTATACTATTTATTTATTTATTTATTTATTTATTTATTTATTTATTTATTTATAAGAGTCAGGGTTGATGCATGAACATAAGGAAACAGAGACTTTCAGGCCACTGGAAAATCATTCCTATGAACTTGCAGCAATGGCGACAGCATGCACAAGACCTATGTTGCCTCAATCAGACTAAAACCTTGGCATAAAATGGGGGGAAGTGGGCACCAGGCTCCAACTCTAGCCAAGGAACTATTGGCATATGATTGCTGTGGGATGAGGGAGAATAGATTTTTTTTTAAGAGAGTGGCTCTAGATAGGCTGAGTAGACTCCAGTGGATGAACTTGCACTAAGGAGCATCTGGATAGAAATGCTTGACTGGATAGAACTTAACATATATGACAGAATACCTGAAATCTGGAGAGGCGTGATACGGAGGGTGGGAGGAGGAAGGGGGTCTAAATTTAATAAAGGCGTAAATGCAAGAAACTCAATAAAATGTTTAAAAATGAAAGAATATTTGTTTTTATCTTATGTGTATGAATGTTTTGCTAGCATGTATGTAAGAGTACCACATGAAGACAATGCCCATGGAGGCCAGGAGAGAGGGCCGGGTCCCCTGAACTAGAATTGCAGATGGTTCTTAGCTGTAGTGTGGGTGCTGGGAGCTGAGCCTGGGTCATCTGCAAGTGCAGCTAGTGCTTTTAACTGTTGAGTGGTCTCTCCAGCCTGCTTGTATAGATTTCAAGAATTTTATTACAGTTTCCTAATGTCTTCTTACAGTGAGTTCTGTAGAGCAATGGTCAAGGCATAGACAGAACAGTAGGCTCCCCTTAGGTCTAGGTTTCTTTTGGTAGTTTCAGTTATCCATGGTCAACTTCAGTGTGTAAATTAAATGGAATATTCTAGTAGTAACTTATTATTTTTAAGTAGTTCGTTATACCCAGAGCCATGACATTCTGATATACCTCACTTAGTTTGGGACTCTCAGTCTCTCCAGCATGCAACAACCATCTTGGACTATCCAGACTGAAATGTGGTAGCCAATCTAGTAAATAGGTTTCCTTTGTAATATGTAGTCATCCTATTGATTCTGTTCTTCCAGAGAGAACGATGACTAATACAGTCATGTGCTAGGTATTTTGGTGAATAAGTCAACCACTGCTATGTTTTATTGATTATTATTAGACTGAATCTTTTACTGTGTTTAATTAACAAATTTAACTATCATACAAATGTATGTAAATTATAGGGCAAAACTATCAGTTGAGTTTGATACTACTGTGGTTTCAGAGAATGTCTCTCCCAAGGTTAAAGGGGTTACTGTATTAAGTAGTATATGTTGATATAAAACTTT
Organism: Rhizomys pruinosus; assembly: GCA_009823505.1. Lineage (NCBI taxonomy): Eukaryota > Metazoa > Chordata > Mammalia > Rodentia > Spalacidae > Rhizomys > Rhizomys pruinosus. Next base: position 1,488,624 of record VZQC01000186.1, on the reverse strand, counting down.
ATGACTATTTTTTTTTATGAATGGCTGCCATTGATGATCAATATAGGCTTTGGTTTTTAAGCCACATTTAACATACTGCAACAAGGACTGGATTGGAAACACCTGGGGCCACCATTCTCTGTGGTGATGGGGTTAATCTCTCATTAACTTCATAGACCTTGGAGCTAGTTTGGCTGTAGTGCATATGAACATATTTAAATCATGCAAAGTTTTCATCTAATTGTCTTTGACCAATATAGTCAATTTATAATGCAAGAAGTTGGATGGAGGTTAGGAGTTCACTAATGGTTATGAAATGGTATAACCTCTATGCTAAGCTTAGAGCTATAGAAGTTTCTAGAACCCCTGCCCCACTTTCCTAGCATACTTTCTAACCAAAGATGCTGTGTGATTATTGCAATACAATGTATTTATAAGTACTTAAAAGACCATATACTGGCCAGATCCAGTGGCTCACACCTATAAACCCAACAGCCACAAGGCAAGTGGGATCTCTGTGAGTTTGAGATCATCATGGTCTACATCGCTAGTTCCCAGCCAGCCCAGGCTATGTAGTAAGATCCTGTCTCAACAAACAAACAAACAAAAACAAACAAACAAACAATTGAACAAACAGACCATGTTATCATTCAAGTAATTGTGAATAACAATGAAAAAACAAGCTCAAAATCTTACCCTTTATGGAAAATATTATTTTGTATATTCCCTTTTATCTTTGATTTTCTACAGATATATAGACTTATATATTTATAATATTTCTTAACATAGTGATATAATTTTAGACCCCAGTAATGATAAACAGTTAAAAGATTTGCCAAGTAGTCATTAGTATAGGAAGAATAATACTAATGACTACTTGACAAATCATTTAACTCTTTATCATAACTGATGAAACTATTTTTTTTTGATTTTGATTATTTTTTAATTTTTCTCGTTCTACACATTTGCTAATAATAAACAATGCTGGACACTGGGGTTTGACTTATTCTGTGAGTCCCATCTAGTGTATAATCCCAGCATTCTGGAGGATAAGATAAGAAGACTGTGAATTTGAGAGCAGTTTGGCTACAGAGTGAGACCTGTATCAGAAAAAATGATAATAAACAAACAAATAAATACAAATTTTGGAGTACATACTAATGTATGCATCATCTATTGTTTTTAGTACTAAATTGATTTCAGATAACTTCATTAACATAAATTCTCAAGAATTGAGATTATTTGGCCCAAGTGTGTGAATATCATGTGGTTTCAAAATGTATTTCAGAATTGTTTTCTGAAGATATTATATTGATTTATAATAGTACCAACAGCACGTAACTATGATACTTTCATTCAGCTTTATCATAATTGCACTTTGTCATTTAAATTTGGTTTTCTTGTTTTTTTCCTTTTCAGTACAAACATTCTGTTTCTCCTAATGTTTATTAGTTGGTTTTCTCTTGTATGAGATGCCTGTCTGTGTTTCTACTTTACTAATCTATTAGAGGCTTATTGCTTCACTCATTAATTTGTAGGAGCTTGAGGATGATTTCTTAACTTACATTAAAAGAACAGCCATAAGATATGTTAGTCCCTGGCTTCCTGCACAGATGCACATAAATCATGCAAGCATTATGTGATTCATTAAAGCAGATAGAGAAGCCAGGCTTGTAATAATTATGAATGCCACCTTTTAAAGCTGGAATATCTGTGTTAGTGATGTAAATAATACTAGTAGCTCTTTTATGAGTCTCTAAATCTGTAAGCTGAACTCCTGCAAGGAAAATATGTCTTCTTTATGTAATGAAAATATTTGCTTATGTAGTCTTAAATTTCTCATTTGCATCTGACTCATGAAAGTAGACAACCATTTCAGCTCCAGTTCTAAATAAAAGAACCTTGTTACAATAATCTTTTTTTTTTTTTCAAGATGAAAAATGTTGACAAGCCTGAGCCTTTTCCACTCTGGTTGCAAAACTTAAAAATGCCTGTGATAAAATAATAGAAGGGAAATCTGCGGCCAAACACAGGATGGACTACCAGGCAGAAAGAAAGAAAGAAAGAAAGAAAGAAAGAAAGAAAGAAAGAAAGAAAGAAAAGAAAGAAAGAAAGAGAAAGAAAGGTTTGATTCCCTGTTTGGCTTGAGGCTTGGGAAAGCAAAATGAGAAGATGTAAGGAATTTTAGGTCTTATGGAGGACGATCAGCCATCAGCCATGTTTAGAATTCTGTAGAAGACAGTGCCATGGTAATTGAGGAAATATGCATCAAAGGCAGAGTTTCTTTTTCCCTACGCCTGCAGAGGAGCATACAAGGCCTCCAGAGGTTCTTTGATGCTTTGCAGAGGGATAAAGAGATTCTGAGAGAGCCTACGAGAGGACACATGGGCCACAGTGTGAGGGATTTTAGGGTCCAAGGGCCATGTTTAGAAGGATGGAATCCATTAACACATACCAGCTTGATGTGAGTTGGCAAGGTCAGGCTTGCTGCTCCTCAGTATCCCCCAGTCTACATAGTAGATCAAACCATCAAACCATCAGAAGGAGGAGGACTCTTTCTTCAGACAACTTCTGGGTGTTAGCCTAAGAACACAGGCCGCCCATGTTTGCATCCTCATTTCTGCCCCTTATTAGCTGCCTGACCTCAGGCAAGTTATTCATTTTCCTCATGCTTAAAATAACGCTAGAGTTATTATGACAGTTTGAGATAATTTTTATAAGATGCTTGAAAAGGTGCATTGCACACATTAACCCCTCAATAGTCTCATTAATATAGGTTGTCATTGGGGAGGAACAGGACATGGACTTGAAGAGATTGCTCACCAAAAGAGACGATGTATACTTAAAGGAAATGAGAGCATCTATAATAATTACATACATTCATTTGCCTGGTGGAAAAGTAGATTCCTTGCAGGAAAATAAACCAGTTGTGTTCACTGTGCATACATGAGCACGGCGCTTGTGAATTTGTGACTGTATGGAAATGAGGCTGGAGACCTTCCCTCATCCGCTGGAAGCTCTTCTTGACTCCCCAGGCGAGCTTTTAGAAAGTTCTGATGTGTCAGAATCTCTGTTTTCTGCCCTCCTCATTCTTTGCCCGCCCCACCCCCGACTTCTCAACATTATACTGGCATCTGCCCCCACCACAGAACTGTTAACATTTCCCTAGAAACTAGTCCACAGGACAATTTTCTTCTATTTTTACCTTTCTGCCATATCTACTCTTCTTTCGTTCTTGGGCTCAGAGACCCAGCTTCTTGCTTTCCTTTCTTTCTGGGTCCTTAAAGTGCTGTTATCTTCGGGGCCCCATGCTTGGAGTTTGGTTCCTGCCATCTTTTTTTCTTTTCGTTGCTAAAATTCATGATGTCACCAGCTACTTGTATAGGTAAACGCATCTTGAGTTCAGATCTTATTTTGAATGTATTTACTTTCATGATATGTTGCTCATACTGAGGTTTTCCTCAAAGCCAATGTAGCACCTGTGCAGCTCACTTTCATCCTTTATTCCCATTCTCAAAGTAACTGCTGGGCAAAGGACCTCAAGCCAGAACTTAGTACGTTAGGCAGACCACCTACCTGTCATCTACCCTTACTAACCCTACCAGCCACGAGGAGCTGTGAGTCTGCCTCTTAAAGGGCTAGTTCCTAGCCATTTCCTTTTGTTTAGATTTACTCTGCTTTTCCTTGTCTGCTTTCAAGACCTTATCACGCCTTGCCAAGATCGCTGCAAATCCTTCTTATGGTGGTCCTGAGGCAGGCTACCCTCCAACTCCATTAGAGAGATCTTTCCAAAATGTGAATCAAAGAATTAAAGCTTGATGTTTAGCTGTCTTTGACTGGTCCTTCTGGCTTTCAGGACAGGGTTTAGGTTGAGCTTGTCACACAAAGCTCTTGGGGCAATGTCTAGAGTTCTAACTCCCATTCTACTTCTCATGAATCTAGAGCTGTGGCTCAGTCTTGCTGCTCACACGATTCTGTTTTTATGTTTTGCACATGCTATTTCATGTCCTTGGAATGCATTTCCCTTGGTAATCACCTTGTGTATTTTACAGTCCAGATGAATGTCATTTTAGGAAGATGTTTTGAACTTTCCTTTGTGTAGCATCTGTTGTTCCCCCAATTATTCACAATATTTAATTACCCACTGTTACTATGAAAACCCTGGACTCAAGTTGTACGGTATGGCCTGTTTCTCTGTTTTCTCTAATGAACTGTAACCCTCTTGGATGGCAGAGGTTCTTAACTGTTTCTTCAGTGCCTGGCAAATGGCTCAGAACTAGTGTTTGTTGAATAAATGAATGAATGAGAAAGACTTAATGCAGATGAATGCATCTCTGAATAATCTGACACTATAACATAGAAGACCAATGAGCCTTTACTCTTCAACACTGTAACTGATCAGTGGGAGCCTAGAAAGCAGTATGGCTATAAATAGATGTTATTAAGTTGCATTAATCCTTTTCATCTTTTAGTTTATATTTTTACTATATAAACATACTTATTCTTATCAGCAAAAAAGTTTCTTCCAATGCTTCAGTACATTAAATCTCTATAGTTACATGCTTTAGTTATTAATAATTTTTCTTCTGTTTTACAGATATACAATCTGCCTACATGAGTCATAGACACTAAAAATCGAGTATAAACCAACAAATTGTTATTTGTTATGTAACCAATACTCATTACACAAGCAAGTCCATGAATTTTTGGATAAATAAGATAATGTCTAGGCATGCTGAGGAATGTCCCTGTGTCTATTGTTTGGGGTAGAGGCTTGGCTGCTCTAGATTTCTTGCCTTTCACCTTTTCTCAAAAACTTTTCTCATCACTTTACCGATGCAATTTGACACGATTTTTCCCTTTTGAATTTCTGTGCTGATTGACCACGAAATAGATTTTCCCCTCTCTGGACCTCTTCTTGATGCTGCCATAGAAAAGTTGAGAAATTTAGCTCTTTGAGAACTTTCCCAATCTTTCTTTGAGATTTTGGAAGCTGTCTAGCTATTGTCAAAGGAATCATATGACAGGAGATTCGGCATCCTGGAAACCTGTTTCTTAGTTCTTCTTCCAGCAGAAGTTCTTCCAGCCGCCCTCCAAGTGTCCAGGCATGAATATACATCTCCTCCTTTCTCTTTCTTCCCAGTCATTCCTGCAAGTTGTAGAAATCACCTTTCATTTTTTCCTAAAAAGATATGCTTCTTTCATGGCATAAATGGGAAGTTTATCCATAAAATATAGTTAGATTGCTTTTCTTATTTATGTTTGAATGACTATATATTTTTAAGTTGCAGCAACCCAATTCTCAAACAGCAGTTGCTGCCTAATTTCTGAGAACATGTTGAGATATTTTGGTTGACAGGGACTGACAGGTGCTACTAAAATTCAGAAAGTAAAGACCAGAATAGATAAAACTCCAGCTTTCTGTAGAATATGTCACACACACACACACACACACACACATGCACACATGCTATAGAGTATATGCTAAGAGTATATACTACAGAAATCAACTATTTATATAATATATGTGTATGGTGACCTTTTCTATCTTAATAAAATACTTTATGCTTTACCTTGGCCAAAAGGCCTTCTTAAGAAGTGATATCGATAAAACTTTATATGGTTATTTTTCAGGTACTCCCTTAAATTTTCTTTAACTTAATGATTGAATTATAGTGATATATGTTTTTCTTCTGATTAGACATAAAGTCTGCTCAAGAAAAGGGAATCTAGCCCTGGTTTCATAAACCTAACCAACAACCCATGGCTGGAAAGTCCATAGACTCTAGAGGAGAACCTACAACCATTTTGCTAAATCAATTTAATATCCAGCTGTCTTCTAAATAATTGTCAATATACCCATACATAAGTGCAGCTCTCCCCCTTCAGAAAAGAAGCTTTTTTCCAGCAAAGGCTATTACAGAGAACTGCAACTGATCAAAGTGCAGATAATAAATGACTGTGGAGTGCCCAGCCCCAAATGGAACATCTGTAACACGACCAGAACACCACAGAAGACAGGGCAGAAAGGTTGTAAGTGCTGGAGGACCAGGATGACTACTGAGATCAGATGTTCAGGACATGATAGGGCTATTGCATGCATGAATCTACAACAATAGGGTTGCCTGCATAAGACCTGCATAAGACCACATCAGTCAGCATGCCACATAGAAGGGGGAAAGGTTCACAAGGTCCCAACCCCAGTTAAAGAGCTACATGCAATCAGTGGCTGCTGAAGGAGAGACAGTCAGTTTTCTTTAAGGCTGAGCCCCTGATAGGTTGCCTAAGCCTAAGTGGTCATCCTTGAACCCATGTACATACAAGAAACACTAATTGGATTTATTAGGTTCTCTTCTCTCTCTCTTTCTTTCTCTCTCTCTCCTTTCTCTTCTCTTTCTCTCACTCTGTGTGATTATAGAAGATGACATAAATTTGAGAGGGAGATGTGATGGGGAACAAGGTGAAGTTGGAAGGGAGAAGGAAGTATAGGAATGATATAAATACAGTGTACTCAGGTATGAAATTTTCAAAAACAATGGTTCACAAATGAAAAATACTAAAAATATTTTCATTAATAATTTTTCAAATGATCATTGTATTAATATAAACCTCAAATATGGTAAAGTGCACGTCTTAAATAAATATTTGGATAAATTTGTGTATGCAAATACATATATAAACACACACACAGACACACACTCCTTTAACTACCATCCAGATCAAGGTATATAAAATATCCAGCAGCTCAGGAGACAGTCTTTCTGTTAGTAATACCTTACAAAAATACTGTTTTGAAGGGCTGGAGAGATGGCTCAGCAGTTAAGATCACTAGCTGCTTTTGCTGAGGACCTTGGGTTTGGTTCCCAGTACCCACATGGAAACTAACAACTGTCTGTAATTCCAGTTCTAGGGGATCTGATGCCATCTCTGACCTCTGATGGCACTGCTTGACACTGGTCATACATGCAGACAATACACTCGTACACATAAATAAATAAAATATTAAAAATACCGTGTGACCTCTGTCTACATAGCTTAGCTTACCACTTCCACAGTAAAGAAATCTTAACCTATATACAGTATTTTTTGGTACAGTAGTGTTTCACTTTCTGTGGTTTCAGTTAACTACAGTCAAATATGCTTTAAAATATAGAACAGCATAACAGAATATTTTAAGAGCGAGGGACAGGAGTCAGAAAAAGAGAAACTGTAATTGGTCTATTTTATTAATTATTATTGTGAAGCCCTCATTGTTCTTGATTCATAAATTAAAGTTTATCACAGCTACATATGCCCAGGAGAAAGCAGAAGGGTTCTACCATGCTTGATATCTTCCCACTTCCGGGCGTCTGTGGAATGTCCTGGAACTTACAATGAGGAGGTCTACTCTACAGCTTCTTTTGTTCAGCATGGCTTCTGTGAGATTCATTCTTGCTGTGGCATGTCCTTGTAGCTCATTCTGTTTCATCATTGAATTGTGTGAATATTCCACAATTTATTTCTTCTATTGTTTATGGGTCTGGGATTGTTTACAGTTTTGGGGTATTTTGAAGAAAGCTGCTCAGAACTTCCTTGTGTATATCTTTCACAGGACATAAGCTTGAATTGTGTTGGGTATTTTGGCATGCATGAAAATACCAGTTTGTTCCTTCTAAACAACTTGAGTAAAAAATAAAAACAAAAACGAAAATACCAGTTTGTAAGAGACATATATTCCTGTTTAGTTTTAGAAGGTGTGGCTAGGGGTTGGAGGGATGGCCTAGCGGTTAAGAGCGCCGACTGCTCTTGCAGAGGACCCGGGTTCGATCCCCAGCACCCACATGGCGGCTGAGAACCGTCTGTGACTCCAGTTCCAGGAAAACTCCAGTTCCAGGGGAATCCGAGACCCTCTTCTGACCTCTGCGGCATCGCACGACACGGGTGCGCAGACCTGCATGCAGACAATACATTCATACACATAAAAATAAATAAATAAAAATTAAAAAAAAAGAAGGTGTGGCTAAACAACATTCCAATGTTGCTGTAGTGATTTGCATTCATAGAAGCAATAAGCAAGAGTTTAAATTTGCTTTCCATTCTTGCCAACACTTGGTATTGTCTATTTGGTTTTTAAGTTTAGTCACTTTGAAAGGGATGTAATGGAAAGTCCTAATAGCTTTTGTCTATATTCTGAATCTAAAGTTCTTGAAGATCTTGTGTTTGATTTTAGATATTTAGATATTCTCTCATGTAAGATTCCTGTCCATAAATTCTCCTTATTTTTAGGTACATTATTTTTATTGTTGATTTATAGGATCATAAAGGATTACTTTATTCATAAAAATAATTTGGGGAGAAAATACAAGTTTTCTCTTTGTGTACTGATGACTTGAAGGGACTTAATTCCGGATTTCATTTTCTTTCTGGTTATTGTAGATCTTACCCACCTGCTACTTTTTTGCATGGTGCTGGGGCTCAAACTCAGGACCTGCTGCTTTCTAAGCAGCTGCTTCTTTACTGCTGAGCCCTCCCTCCAGCCTTCACTTCCTGGATGTAAGCTCTTTTGATTTTATCATTACTAATGTCTCTCAGTTTCTAAGTGTTAGCTTCTTTTTGTAGGAAAATACTATTTTTAATCAAATATTTATTTGTCAATATTTCTTATCATTCTCTTTTATTCCCTTTTCATTCACTTCATCCAACAAGGTTTGTATCCTTCCTCAGTGTAAACCACTTTTAGATCTTCTATCTCTGTAACTCATATTTTTGTATTCTTATTAATTCATGTTTTTGATCCTTCATTCCACTTATCTCAATATATTTACGGCTATTTTCTTAAATTATTCTTTCAATGTTGTTAGCTTTTGACATTTTCCCTAAGCTATTTGAAATTTTATTTTTATTTCTAAAACATATTCCTAGATATTTTGGTCTTGTTTTTCTTCTCTCTCTCTCTTCCTTTTTCCTTCTTTCCCCTCTTTTTCAGTCCCTCTCCCTCCTCTCTCTCTCTCTCTCTCTCTCTCTCTCTCTCTCTCTCTCTCTCTCTCTTCTCTCTGAGGCAGGGTCTCACTCACAATGTTGTAAGTCTTGAACCCACAAACTCAAATGATTCCCCTTCTGCCTCCAAAGCAACTGGGCCTGGACATACACATCACTTTGCAAGGCTTGCTATGATTTAAAACAATTTTTAAGATTTTTGACTCTAATAATCCAGTATCTAAAGAATTTCAAGGTCTAAATTAGCCATGTCTAGTGATCTCAATATTTTTTTTCTTGTGTGTTTGTTGATTATTTTATCTTAAGTTCATGTAGGTTGTTTTCCAGTTAGGGATAAAGGAAGATCGTACTGAGGTTGCCTTTGTCCTAAGAACCCTCATGCTTGCTTGTGTTCAGATTTGTAGGCCCCATTCACTCTGCCTTTTCTAGCAAATACATCCACAAAATGTGCAAGGTAAGGTTTTTATTTTCCATTTCTTATTCAGTATTATCTAAAATCACGTTACTTGTATGATTTCATCGGTCTTGGATTTAGCCTCCTGTCCACAGCAACAGAATTGGTCCCCGGCCTTGCATTTTTACTGTCCATCTGCTCACCACTGGATGCTCCATTTCTCTTAGAGTTTTCCCTTAGCTTGTGTGAGCCCACCAATAGATTTTCTTTTCTCCTCCATAACACCAGTTATCCTTGTTTTTTCTTCCAGAGATATTATAGAGACCATTTCTTTACCACTTGATGGTTTAGACCAGTGCTCTATGGAACTCTCCGGGGCAAGTTGGTGGTATTAGTGGTTATTGATAATAAAGGAGATGAATGAGGTAAAAACAGATAAATAAGTCTCCTGTCCATTTAGCTCTGTGTTATGTAGTGTTATCCACTGTGATCTGACCATAAGATGTTAATGATAGGTTTCTAAACCTTAAGGATTTGTTCAAGTCCAATGAATGATTTTATTAGTATATGTTTTCCACATATCACTAATAGCTCATTGTGATAACTTAATAGTCTTTTTATAAGTGTAGGTATTTAAAAATTTCTTCCCTACTCTCTTCAATAACTCTAATAGTATGCTTTAGATTTTATTTTTTATTATTTTAAATCATGTATATGTGTACGCATGTGAGTATGTGCATGTGGGTGCCCACAGAGGTCAGAGCCATTAGATACTCTGGAGCTGGAGCTATAGGAAGTTGTGAGCTGTTTTGGTATGGGTGCCGGGAATGGAACTCAGGTGCTCTGGAAGTGCAGTACTAACTCACTAAGCCATTTCTCTAGCCCTACTGTAGATTTCTAATATCACAATAGCACAATCACACAAAAACAAGAGCAGTAAAATCCAGTAAGAGGAAGAGAAGTCACTGCATCGGAGAGACATGACACAAAAAGGGAAAACGTTGGATCAGGATGAGGTAAAGATTTTTATTTTAGACGACACACTTTTTTTTAAGAGTTCATGGTAACAGCAATGTTAAAAAATATCATAAACCATAGTGATTCTTGGGTTCCATTTTTAACTTTGCTTCATCAGAAATACTTCGTGCCAGCCAGGTGTGGTGGTGCACGCCTTTAATCCCAGCACTCGGGAGGCAGAGATAAGCAGATCTCTTAGAGTTCAAGGCCAGCCTGGTCTACAGAGCAAGCTCCAGGCCAGCTGGGACTAAAGGGAGACACTGTCTCAAAAAAATACAAAAAAAAAAAGAAAAGAAAAGAAAAGAAAAAGAAATACTTCGTGCCATGCTCTTCACCACAGCGCAAGTTCCTATTAAGAACTGCAGTTTGTTTAGAGATTGCTTTCAGCAGATACAATATGGGTAACTTAGGCTTAATTTTTACTTAATTCAGTAAAAATTATGAATTTGTGCTAAGCAAAAACATACACTAGGAAAACAATTATATTAAAGTCAAGATTTGTATAAAAATATCACCATGTCTTTGTGTTTGACTTGCTATAAGTATAGAATAAGCTCTTTGGTGAGACTGAAAACTTTACTGATATATAATAGTATACTTTTTTGAATATGCGTAGGAAGACAGTGTAGTTGGGAGGAAATAAATGAGTTTATAATCAATGAGTGATTTTTAAAATAAATATTTTAAGGCCAAGCAAACAAAGTTTATTAGAAGTAAGGAAACAGCTCTATAACCAAGAAGAACTCAAAAGATTATGAAGTAGTTTCTCTATAAAAATCATTTACAACTTGATTAAGGCATCTTAACTCATAAGTGATGGAATCAATCATACAACATATATGTATCTGTTTTCAAAGCTTCTATGAATATATGTCATATAAACATATATGGATTCATGCATAATACATACTACTTATTCTGGAAAAATCTCTTCTCCAAATGCCAAGAAAGTATGCATATTTCTTTTATTCTTTTGCATTAGATACTGTCTTTTTATTTGGTCACTCTAGCCAATGGCTATAATCATCATTATAGAAATTGTAATTCAAATTTTGTACTTAAGTAGAACCCATTTGCCTCTTATTTTATGAAGATTTATATTGTCATTTATAATAGTTCTCAAAAATCTGCTGGATTTAGTTAAGTGAAATGAAGAATGGGATAGAAGTCACCATAGAGAAGTAGTTAAAATGATATCCCAGCTCCCAGTCGCTCTGGGGGGGGGGTCTTCAGAGGTATTTCTGCCCCATGCTGCAAGGATTTTGCACTAAACTGTGAAGGAAAACCAAGTTTTAATATTATTTATATAAGCTAAACCTATCCTTTTAGATGTATGGGTAGGATTTTAAAATCTTTCATGGTTACTATTCTTAATAGATCCAAAGTAGCCTATTTAAGTGTTGGCCATATTATAAATGTTTTTGAACATGTATTTGCAACTCTGTGATTTGTATAGAAAGGGAAGAAGCTGGGTGTGGTGGTGCATGCCTTTAATCCCAGCACTCTGGAGGCAGAGGCAGACAGATCTCTGTGTTCAAGGTAAGCCTGCTCTACATAGAGAGCTCCAGGCCAGCATGGACTAAAGGGAGACCCTATTTCAAAAAGACCAAAAAAAGGGAAGAAATACATTGTTGTTTTAGTGAGACAGACCAATATTGGGTGTGATACATTATTTAAGCAGAGCTCATAATGATAGCTTCAGGTGTTCAGTGGGTAAGGGAATGTAATAAAGAACTTTTTGGTTATATAATAAAAATAAAATAGCCTTTGCTTGTAGTAATAATCATAAATCAAGTATTTAAACACTTTAAATGTAAAAATTAAGTATAAGATTAAAATCAGTGTGGCTTAAAAATCTAAGTAAGATTGTAATGCTTTATAAACAGCTGAGAATGTTTGAAGAAAGAGAGAAGAGAAGAGAGGTTACTTGGAAGGAAACTAACACCTTGGTTGAGTTTAACTCTTGTAATTAGTTAACTAAGTTAATTCATTTGGGACGTTCTCAACTTCTCAGAACAACCTGAGTACCATAACATCTAAGCTATTATGCCATTGTTTAAATAAGCTGATTACCTTAGGCTGAGTTATAGGGGCTGGAGACATGGCCTAGTGGTTAAGAATGCCAACTGCTCTTGCAGAGAACCTGGGTTCGATCCCCAGCACCCACATGGCAGCTGAGAAGTGTCTTTGACTCCAGTTCCACGGGAATCCGACACCCTCTTCTGACCTCCGCAGCATTGCAGGACACGGGTACACCAACCTACATGCAGACAGTACATTCATACACATACAAAAATAAATAACAATTAAAAAAAAAGATCTTACGATAGGAGAAGAGTCCTACTCAAAGAGAGAATGTGAATGTGAGTTTCCATATGAATGTGTATGTAAGTGTGTATATGTGTGAGTGTGTGTGTGTGTGTTCATGTTCCTGTACACTAAAAGTAGTACTAGAGAGTCTGATTCAGGCCTTTATAATTCCACTTCTTTCATGATGTCCCTTGTGATATTTTTGTAGAATTCTTTGTACTTGTAAGACTATAGTTAGAAAATATTTATTTAGGGAAGTCCTAAAATCAAACTCCAAGTAAGTATTGTTTGTGAAGTCTTGATTAAAGAAAATACTTAAATACTTGTGCAGAGTTGCAATAAATGTAGACTTAGCTAAAATATTTAATTCCGAAGGTAGGCATTTTGATTTCTCCAGTTTATTAGGCCTTTTGCCATTCAAATATAAATCAAAGAATACATCAAAGAACTTCAGTTTTTCTCATAAGAAATAAGTTTAAAATCAGAGTAGAATGACTGGGAAAGCAAAAATTGCTTTATGAGTAAAAATTAGGCCAAGAATCATTGTTATAGTCAATTACATAGTTATATGATTTTAAGGAATATGATACGGAAAAGAATATATTCTGCTTGGAAGACAAAAAGACAAATGAAGTTCCCAGGAAGAGACAAAGGAGTGCTAATTAGTATACGGGGGAAGCTATTTGTTATAGAATCAGGTCTAATAGGACGAGAGAATGAAACCACAAAGATCATGCTATACAACTCTGTCAGGCAAGCTGGATTGTCAGCTCACTGTGAAGGGTGCTGCGGTGAACATCTGCTTTCAACAAAAAAGGCAAATATCATGGCTCCAACAATTCCAGGCATGCTCCCAAGAAGTCTCTCTGCTCAAGCTAATTCATGTTAGATGTGCATTTCCAGTTGCTGCTGGAATTCCAGGCAGTGCGCTGATTTGGTCAACAAACGGATGGCATGACAGATCAGATATAATCAGACTAATTTTCATCCTCCCTGTATACATAGGAAGGTAAATTACTCTAAAGGCCTGAAGGGATGCTCTTGGATACATTTCAAACTACACACAGTGGAAAGAGAACTGTCTGCAAGACAGCACAAATCTTGCAAGTTTGAACTTAGTGCTGTTTCTAATATTTTTAAAGACTGGTACTGACTTTCTGGGGCAGTAACTGAGGCCAGAAATATTCAAAGTAAGTTTGTAGTTCTTCCAAGGAGTGAAAGCAAAGTTCAGGTAGAAGAGTAGAAAAAGAATTTTGGTGGGACTGGAGAGATGGCTCAGCGGTTAAGAGCACCAACTGCTCTTGCAGAGGACCTGGGTTTGATTATTCCCAGCATCTACATGGTGGCTGAGAACCATCTTTAACTCCAGTTCCAGGGTAATCCAATGCCCTCTTCTGATGCAATGCCTCTCTGAGGCACTGCATGACGACCCCCAGCACCCTCATGGAGCTAAGAACCATCTGTAAGTCCAATTCCAGGAGAACTCCAGTTCCAGGGGAATCTGGGACCCTCTTCTGACCTCCATGGCATTGCACGATATGGGTGCACAAACCTACATGCAGACAGTACATTCATACACATACAAAAATAAATAAAAATAAAATAAAATAAAATAAAATAAAATGTTACAACCTGCTAAGCAGCATACGCACCGGATCGCCCTACACCAAAGGTCTTTTTCACAAATTTATTTATTTATTTATTATTTTTTATATGTATGAGTTTACTGTAGGTTTGTGCACCCGTATCGTGCAATGCCATGGAGGTCAGAAGAGGGTCTCAGATTCCCCTGGAACTGAAGTTCTCCTGGAATTGGAGTTACAGATGGTTCTTAGCTCCATGTGGGTGCTGGGGATCGAACCCGGGTCCTCTGCAAGAGCAGTTGGTGCTCTTAACCGCTAGGCCATCTCTCCAGCTCCAGCAGGTTGTAACATTTTAGTGAATACTTAATAGATATTGCCTGCTATACTGAATAGGGGCCAGTTTTCACTCAGGCTGTCATCCAATGAATCTTCCACAGTGTGCTATAGAGAACTGAAAGATGAAAATTGTCTTTGTAAGTTATCATTCACCTACGTTTCTGAATACATATTAGGTTTATGTGACTTAGCAACAATTATGCAGAATTTGCAGTTTGGAATCATGCAGGAGGAAGAAACAAGTTTCTTTTGCGTATGGCCATTTTCTGTTGACAAATGGGTTTATTGGAGAGCTCAATTCCTTTCTACAGAGGAATATAGTGTCTGTGTGGCCTGTGGCATTGATGGCTTCAAGGAGTGTATCTTTTTTCTAGTGACTTTCTACTTTTCTTCATTAAAAGATGGAGTCTGTTTTCCACTCTTTAATTGTGGCCTGCCTGTGTGACTTGCTTTAGTTTATAGAATGGGGTGTAATGATGGTGTACCGGTTTTAAGCCTAGACCTCAAAGAGACTTGTGCATTTCCTGTCTTTACTCTCAGAACCCTGCCTGCACAGGACACAAGAAATACAAATACATCATCTTACCCAAAATCGACTACCACACAGCAGATACATAGTGAGAAAAACAGAATGGTTGCCATTGGGTGACATAATGTTTTGTTTACCTGGTTTTACATCATAATGATGACAACAGAAAATGGATATAATGCTTGATCTTGAAATCACAATTCAGTGGTCTGGTTCTCTTTCTGTTGATGTGATAAAACACTCTAATAAAAAAAAAAACTATTTAAAAGAGAAAAGAGTTTATTTAGCTTAAACTTCCAGATAACAGTCCATTGTTGAGGGAAGTTAGGGTAGCGACTCAACCAGGAGTTTAAAGCAAAGCCAGTGAAGGAATGTTTCTTGCTGGTTTGCTCTCAGGCCTATGCTTAATTAGCTTTCTTATACACCCCGGACCACCTGCCAAAGGGATCGTTCAGCCCTCAGTACAGTCCTCCTACGTCAATTAACAATCGAGACATCAAGACAACCTTGACCATCTCGCACAGAGATGCCCATAGATAAACCTAATAAAGGCAATTACTCAACAGAGATGCTTTTAAGGTGATTCTGTGGTATATCAGGTTGCAGGTTGGCAGTCAATGTGGACTAGGATAGTCAGCACGCAGCCATCAGTTGTAGATAAAATTGTGGTACCTTCCTGATTCCCGAGTTAGAGTTTTCATGTGTCCTTGAACTCATAGATTCAAATGTTAGTGTCCTGACTTGATAAAAATAGTAATTTATAATGTTTCTTCAGCAATATAATGCATGCCATTGCTGGGAGCTCAGTTTAGAATCCAATCCTCAATAATTTGGATGACTTGGATGCACCTAGTATTTAGTTTTCAAATCCCTTTCTGCTTAATATGTCTGTCATGGTTTGTATTACTTTCGCCTGACTCTAACACAGCTATTATCATTACCATTGGCACAACCCTCTTTAGTCTTTCCAAATCCATACTTATGCTATATCTTTCTAATATCTTTCTGGATGGAACACAACTAAAGGATGATACCTGGAACAGCGATGCAATTCTCCCTCATGTCAAACCATGTTCTTTATAAGATTATGTTAGGAACTAATAAACTAAGGTTAATCCTTACACTCATCTATTTCTTTACTCATTACATGAACGCTTAGAGCTTAGAGCTGAGAATGGCTTTGGACATATTCCTAGAAAAAGCAGACACAATTACTGATTTCTAGAAACTTACTTCTTAGTGTGCAAAAGTAAAAAAAAATACACGAGATATTTCATATATAGCAATGCAAGCTATTAAGAAAACAAAAAGTTTGTGATGAGTTACATTAGGGACAATGATTACAAAAGGGATCGTGGAAGCAGGCACATTGAGTTGAACCTTGAATGTAAGGAGATAACCACTTAAAGCATTAGATGGACATAATTGTAGGTGAAGGGAACAGAAAGTTCAAGGACCCTAAGCTTAATGCACTTGAGAAAGTTGAGGAAGGTAGATTGGAGAGAGGAGAAGAGTAGAACTAGGGATGCTGTTTTGATGAGACGCATTTTGATGATTTTCAAGAACAGCAAAATTAAGTTACCTTGTAGCCTTTCTGCATTATAATTCTTACAGTTTCTTCTGACTGCTCCAAATGCCAACTATGACATCAGTCACCAGAGAGTAATTATGTCCATTTCCCAGGATTCTGACTTTATTTCCTGCTCTAGTTTGTTTTCAATTGCTTTGACAAAACATTCTGACCAATGCCAACTTTGGGGAGGAAGGGGTTTATTCGTTTATTCATCTTACATCTCCCAGGTCACAGTTCATCACTGAAGGAGCCCGAGGCAGGCACTCAGAGCAGGAACCTGGAGGCAGGAGCTGAAGCACAGGTCATGGAGGAACTCTTTTTTTTTTTTTTTACTTTGAAAAGGGTAAATCTTTTATTCACAGTGATAAGATACTTTGGTATAATGTTTTTTAATCCAGAAATTTATTATAAAACATAGAGTACTATGGGGAGTAATTTATTATTCTGTGAAATCAGAAATGTAAGACACGTTGTAAAATGGTAATTAAATCCTACTTAGAAATAAACTTGAAACACAAGTGTGTTCAGTCTGAAAAATGAAAGGGAGTTTTTATAAAGTTTGGGTAGAGCAAAGATCACAGTTATGTTGTCATGGAAGAAAAGGCAAATAAGCACTTTTTTCCAAGATTGGAACCATCTTTTACACCTGCCAACACAGGTATCCTAACAAAGCTTTTGGTCTAGAGCAAATATGTAACAATTATTTGATTTTGGTTTCTGTTGATGCAATTCTGTTTTCCTTTCTTTCTTTCTTTCTTTCTTTCTTTCTTTCTTTCTTTCTTTCTTTCTTTCTCTTTCTTTCCCACAACGTGAAAGATATTTTTATTCAAAAAATATTAAAAGAAAAATATTACATGATCTCAGTTACATGTGAAATCGAAAACAAATAGGAACCAAAAAGATTAAACTCACAAAGTTAGACAACAAAACCATGGTTACTTTAGTTATTTTAAAATTAAATTTATTTTGGCTGACATACACAAATATAAATTTGCACAAATGACAAGGATCACATGATGTTTGATGCATGTATACATTGTTTAAAGCTTAAATCTACTGAACATGTCTATGTCATTAAACATGTATATTTTTTGTGGTTAAAACTTCCACAGTGTTTTCTTTTAGGCTTTTGAAGTGCATGCAACATTACACCTATATTCGTCCTACTATAAAATCATACACCAAAGCATCTTGCTCTATGTAACTGCAACTTGGTATTCGTTGATCAGTTTCATACACACATCCCTTCTATTCCAGCCTCTGATGTTCATGATTCTACTCTTGGGTTTTTTTTTTTTGTTTTCTTTTTACAATGTGTTCCAAAACACATTCAGGGATTCACAGTTTAACCATAGATTTGCATGCAGGTAAAAAGAAATATAACTTTTGGGGGCTGGAGAGATGGCCTAGTGGTTAAGGGCACTGGCTGACTGCTCCAGGTTCTATCCCCAGCACCCACATGGCGGCTGAGAACCATCTTTAACTCCAGTTCCAGGGGAATCCGACACCCTCTTCGGATGGGTGCATCAACCTACATGCACACAGCACACTCATACATATAAAAAAAAACACATAGAAAAAGAAATATAACTTTACATTGGAGGAACACTTTTTATTGGCTTGGGCCCCTGGCCTGTGCTCAACCTGCTTTCTTATACAATATAGGGCCTCCTGCCCAGGGATGGCACCACCTATAATGGGCTAGACTCTCCCACATCACTCAAAATTCAAGAAAATGTCCCACAGACATTGCCACAGACCAGTCCAATGGAGGAGCCACCCCAAATGAGGCTCCCTCTACCCATGTGTGTTAAGTTAACAACTAAAGCTGTCCAGCACAATTGACCCCTTGTCAACTTGACACACAAACACATCGCTATTAAGCCAGAAACTTCCCATTTCTTTTGCCTAATATTACTATCATAACACAAAACAGTACCACTTTAAAAGTCCCAGAGTCCTTAAAAAATTAAAACACTTAAAAGTTCAACATCTCTTTTTAGATGTCTTTCAACTCTGGGCTCCTGCAAAATTAAACATAAGTTAAGTGCTGATGTATTTCCAATGGAAATAATCAGCCACACTTACGCAAAACCTTGGTCCAGCAAAGTAGCTCACAGCTGGACATCTGGGTTTCACTCGCAATCTCCTGGGTTACAAAGGATTTTGGCAGCTCCACTTCTCTGACTCTGCCACCCACGACACTCACAGCTCATCTCTCAGGCCCAGGATGGCTCCATTCCACACCCACTGTTGCCTTGGTTGTCATCTCATGATCCTGGCATTTCTAAAAAGCTGGAGTCTCCACTGAAACTCAGGCTGTGCCTTCAGTAATGGGCTCTTCTTATCTCTCAAGTGCAAAGTCTCAGATTCTCTCCATGGCCTCTTAAACCCTGGGGTCTTCACTGCAGCCAAGGGTGCACTTTCACCATGGTCTTTTCTGGCCTCTCTGGGTACCAAGCCTCAGCTGCTCTCTGTGACCTGCTCTCTTGTTCTGGTGATCATGCTATGAACACAGGAACTATGCAGGAAATTCTTACACATTACCAAGTCCTGCTTTACAGCTTGAGATGGAGGCATGGGTCCCCTGTGGACCAGAGCCTCTGTGTGCTGACACAGAGGAAATACTTCTCTGATTCTACCACAATGATGATGGTCTCCTGTTACTCACAGCTTATTTTTCACCACAACTAACCAGCATCAATTGTTCCAGAAGAGCAAAACTTTCACTTAAGTGTTTCTGGTCTCTTCTTAATCACAGCTGATTCTTCAGCCTTGGCTGATCAGAACCACAGATTCTCAATTCAAAATATCATGCAAACAGTACTGATAATCTTTACTTTCCTATGAAGCTTCACAAGCCAGGCCTCCATCATCTAGACTTCTTTCAGCAGAACTATCCCAAGTTCCATAGAAACAGCTCACTAAGCTCTAAGCACTCAATGGCTTTTCCAGCCCAAAGTTCCAAATATTTTCAGAATCCTGCCCAAAACAATTGGGTCAGGTCTGTTACAGCAACAGCTCATTCACTGGTACTAATTTTGTTTTTGTTTGCCTTCCTTTGCTGCAACTAACCACTCTTGACTAATATCAACTTGGTGGGAGACTTACATCTCGGGGGTCATAGTTCATCACTGAGAGGGCCCAAGGCAGGAACTCAGGGTAGAAAACTGGAGGCAGAAGCTGAAGCACAGGCCATGGAGTGACACTGGCCTGTGCTCAACTTGCTTTCTTATACAATACAGGATCACCTGACCAGGGGCAGCACCATTTACAGTAGGCTGGGCCCTCCTGCATCACTCAACGACCAAGAAAATACCCCATAGTCATGGCCATAGGTCAGTCCAATGGAGGAAATTCCCCAACTGAGGCTCCTTCTGCCCAGGTATGTCAAGTTGACAACTTAAGCCGTCCAGCACATTCCCCTAAATAAAACTGGTCTGATTCTCTGTTTTCTGGGATGTGTGCTCTATGCCACTAAGTGTCCTTGGAGATACTGTCTGGGTTCCCTTTTGCCTAAAATCCCTGTTTTCCTTCTTTTACATTCTTGTTTCTTCAGAAAATAATCCTATCTCAGTTGGTAGAAAATTATCCAAATGGAAGTTATAAAATTTAAAATAAATGCATTATTGATGGTGTGTGGCTGAAATACCAAATAAATGCAAACAGGCCCTTGAAAGGCTATTCCTTCTCTGGTAGCCATGTTTGGTATTTTATGACCTGCTACTAACTTAGTATTCTTTTATGGCTTATTTGACTTTTCTTTCTCAACCTGTCTTATTATTATGCAATCTGTTAGTTTTTCTGCTACAGATTCTTTGCATCTCAAAACTCATGTATGCTGCATGGAGAAATATTTAATTTCCTGCTCAAGTGTCAACCCACTGCTCTGGAGGTGGTTAGATTTTCTTTTGTCTATCTTCTTATTTTCCAGAACCCAGATAGTTGAACCACAGGAATCTGGGATCTCAGTACTGATGAGTAAATATGGCCTCTAACCTAAGAACTCATTATTGCTTATTTTATCTCAAGAACTATTTGTTGGTAACATTAGTAAAATGCTTTCACATGTTGGAGTCTTCATTTATAGTAACTTGACTTCACAGTGTCAGTTTTAGGTGACAAAGTCATAATTTGACTGGGAGGCTCAGTTGTAAGTTGATGTTGCTCCTGAGTAGTTGTGAGGATCCGGCTGAACATACTGAGTTATTTATTATTAATAATATTGAAATTACTTTTTAGTGGGCAATATAAAAGTTTTTGTTAAGCAGAAGAATTTAGAGACAGGCTATAAGCAAGGAGAGTCTGAATGTCATTCTCCTAGTCAGATTTCTGTGTCTCAATACCATGTTGACTTTGTGGAAAAGCCTGGATTCTGCAGCATCCTTTTCTAATGTATTTGCTTAATATCTACATGCGGCAAATGACTCTGTTGAGAATGACTGAGACCATTTTTATATGAGAAGAGCTGCTTTTAACAGAGTTATGATCTGAAACCGACACCAGGTTTTTAATCACATCTTTGCATAATGTAAACTATGCATAATACTAGAGTGAAACAACTTGAAAAGATTAAAAAATTGTAATAGAGAATGGGTAAGACAAACTTTCTTTGACGTAAAATACTGTTTGGAACCAAATAACTTTTCCCATCAATCTCTTCAGCATCAGCCAGAATCCAGGCTAACCGCGAGTATATTTGTAAAAGGCAGTTGTAAAGACCAAGTTGAAGACTTCTTAAAATGCACACTTGTAACTTTCAACATTTGAAAACTTTCATATGTATTTTAATTGTCAATAATAATAATAATAATAATAATAATGATAACTACTCATATTGATCACACAAATGCTACAAGCTAGGAATGTCTTCTTCCTCTTTTGTTTTAGTACTTTCTTCCCCCTAAAAGAACTATTTTAGCCAAGCATGATGGCGCATGCTGTAATCCCAACACTTGGAGGCTTGAGGTCAGATGTTTGTGGGTTCAAGGCCAAGATAGGCTGCATAGATATATTCTGTCTCAGAAAACAACAAAGTTTTATCACATTTGTTTTTAGTGATTTTTTTAACTGAAAGATTTAAAGTTTGATTAATATAGAAAGGTACTTATGTGGCCTTTCCTTATTCTATTTCTGTCCTAACTACAAAGAAATTGATCCTTATCATTTCAAGGCACTAAACTTCTGTTACACATTATAAACAAAATGTAGTAGTACATGTGGTTTAAATCTTATATGAAAACAATGTCAAACTATATGCATGAGTATATCAGTTTATTTCTTAAAAATAAATCTCATTTTGGGGGCTGGAGAGATGGCTCAGTGGTTAAGAGCACTGCCTTCTTTGCAGAGGAGCTTGATTGGATTCCTAAGACTCACATGGCAGGTAACAACGATCTGTATAACTACAGTTCCAGGGGACTCGGATGCCCCCTGCTGACCTCCACTGGCATTTCAGTACACGGGTACTTACATACAGGCAAGCAATACACTCATGCACATAAAATAAAAATGATAAAGTATTTTTAAAAATAATCTTATTTTTGAGATATAGCCATAAATAGCTTGTTTATTTCTTTTTATTATTATAGAATTTCCCATTGTTAAAATATTATTGATGGATTGATTTTTCATTTGTTAGGGCTAACTTTTTCAGTTTTGACAGTTAGAAAGGTTGCTCTGAACACTTTTGAACTTTTTCCTTGTTGTGTGTCTAGAAAGTCTCTGGAAGCAACATGGAAACTGCTTGAATTGTGAACTTTGCCACCTTCTGCTTTATTAGACATTATCAGAGTATTCCCATCAATTCGCCTTCGCACTGACTGTTTTTGATCAACAAGCTTGTTAATAACTTACAGTATGACTTTTAAATGCTGTCAATCTGATGGAAGTAGACTGATATTTCTTTGTATTAATTTTCATTTCCCTGAATGCCAGTGAAGCTGAATAACTTACTTACTTAGGGGTTTGCCTTTTGCGAATCACCTGTGCAGGGGAAGAAAAGGCCTGATACCCTTTTGGGTTCTTTGAGTGCCACAGATTTCTCCTCAGCTCTTGGTGGGGTTAACTTGGAGGGGCGAGGTTCTCAGAAAGTCAATGGCCAGCAAAGTGACTCTGAGCCAGCACCTCTGGAGTTTGTCTCAAACACAAGAAGAGTAAGGAAACGTAGATATGGATTAAGTGGAGGGAATGAAGATTTATTAGGGAAATTGAGAAAGAACTGTAGATAGAGGAAATAGCTCCAAGAGAGGGATAGAATACTTTGCTGCCCTCCCCAGTGTATTTTTAAATTATTATTATTATTATTATTATTATTATTATTATTTTATGTGTAAGAATGTACTGCCTACATGTGTGTAAGTGCACCCGTGTCATTCAATGCTGGGAGGCATTGCACTCGGAAGGCAGAGGCAGGTGGATCTCTGTGAGTTTAAGGTTAGCCTGGTCTACATAGTGAGTTCCAGGCCAGCTGGGGCTACAGGGAGACCCTGTCTCAAAAAAAAAAAAAAAAAATAAAGAGACGAGCAGTAAAAAGATATAAAGTCATATTTTAAAGTGGAAATGTGGGGGCTGGAGAGATGGCCTAGCGGTTAGGAGCGCCGACGCTCTTGCAGAGGACCCAGGTTCGATCCCCAGCACCCACATGGCGGCCGAGAGCCATCTGAAACTCCAATTTCAGGAGAACTCTAGTTCCAGGGGAATCCGACACCCTCTTCTGACCTCCGCGGCATTGCACGACACGGGTGCACAAACTTGCATGCAGACAGTACATTCATACACATACAGAAATAAATAAAATTAATAAAAAAAATTTAAAGTGGAAATGTAATGAAGATTGTGATAATCTTTTTTGGAATTTGTCATTTCTGAGCATACCAGAGGCCTAGGCACTGAGTCCACAGACCCTGCGCATGCTCCCTCTGTACAACCAGAGCTGCTTTCCATTCAGGGAGGAGTCATGTGTACTCCGTGACTAAATCATGAGACCTGCCCTTACTTAATGGAAGCTGGACTCCTGTCTCAGTACTTTCCTTACATATCACAAGGCCACAATTGGCCATTTCTATAATGAAAGGTCAAGAGAGAAGAACCGATTGTTTCCATGACACAACGTCCATCAGGAATGAAAATCTGAAGAGCCAGGAAAAGCTGTCTGTTTTTATGTATGGGTTCAATTAGGAGCATGGAGAAATATGTATGACCTAATAACAATAGACTGAGAGAGAAATCCTGCAATTCCTGTCTGAATTCTTCTTGGCTTTCCACGTAGAATTTTTTCCTCTTGGGTATGAACCAGGACCTCTTACTGGGAGAAATTGGAATGCACAAAGCAATTCCCCAAGTTTTACGGCTTGTGTTGGTGGAAGGGAGGTTCTGTTTTCTATGGACCACTTTGGAGAAGTGCAATTCAATTTCTATGACTTTCTTTGGATGCAAAAGATGTTAGGGAGACTTGAGGGCAAGAGTAGATAAGGATCATCTTTGAGGCCATTCTAACAGTCTTCGGTTCAAAGTTCTTAGCATGTCCAAATGCCATTCTATGGGACATCCATTCCCTGAGCATCAACAAATTTATTACAAGTGTACCAAGAGATAAATCCTGTTTGTATTACTTATTTTTTTTTAATTTTTATTATTGTTTTTGCTGTTTTAGTATTTATGTTTTCTTTGTTTGTAATAATCCTTTATATGTTATGATTCCTTACACATTTTAGTTTAATATGTTAAAACATATGTCTGTTTTCATGTATAATAAAAGCCACTGTATTAAGTATAATGTAGTTATGTTTATCAGTCTTTATGGTGTGGCACATCACAAAGCCATTTTCTACATGTAAACAATGATACCAGCACTGGATGGCACATCTTGTCTATATAATTCTGTTTGTGGATTTTAGTTATTTTATTTCCTCTTTCTTCATCTTTCCCCAGTATGGCACATCTTAATACCATATAGCAGGTACCATTAGCTCACAGGGTACATCCTTTACCCCAGTCTTCAAAATTGTCTTTGCTGTTTTCATGTTTTCTTAGCTCTACAAAAGAGAAACCCTGAACTAAATAAACATATACAGTTACTCAACTTCATTGGTAATAGAGATGAAGATGTGGGTTTCATAGTGTCTAAATTATACCTATGCACAATGACTACAGTAAGATATTTATTGTAATTCCATTTCATTTACAGAAAAGCTCACTGAATTGACCCCTATACAGTATTAAATCTTTCCAATCAGAATGCAGCAGTCTACACTGTCATTTACTTAGCCCTTCTCTTTTATGTTGTTCATAGTGTTCTAAATTTTTCCATAATGACCTTTCATATCTTATATAAAATTATTTCTGGTAACGCACAGCTTTTTAACAACTTTGTTTGGAGTTACAATTTCTGATTGTTGCAAAGGAATTCTGTTAATTTGAAAAATTCTAACTTTGCATCTAGTAGTATTGCTGATTTTTCTTATTGTAATAACAGTTTATTTTGGGCTTTTATACATATATAGTAAAATGCCTGTAATAGTGGATGCTTTGGACTATTTACTTCTGATCATTTTAATTTTAACTCTTAAAAATAGTATTTTTCAAAACCTTTGAAATGTTCTTGGCTATGACCTTTTCTAGACTTGTGATTTGGGGGCTCAGGAATACTTCTAAATGAATCACTTTGGACTTGCGGCTGAAAGAACCTGCGGGCAGCAGAGGTAAAGAGGTCTTTCTCTGAAGTTCCCTTGTCTGCATGAGGAAGTTCCTCCAGAGAGAGGGCAACTGTCTTGAGTCCTCTTATAATCTCATCAAACAGGGAAGATTTGTAGAAAAGAAAACTATAGTTGACATCACACACAGAGCTCCAATGAACTTTGTCCCAGGCTATTCTCTGTTCTTTGGACCCATTCATCTTCTCTTAGAATCTAATTTACCCTTTCTGTAAAATTACCTACAGCATCCACTGCCTGCTCTCAGTGAAGGTCTACAAACCTTTGAATCTCATTGCATTATGGGGTGCCTGTCCTTCTGTAGAGCCGGCGTGGTGATGATCAGCTTGTATACTTTTTTCCTGATAAGCTGTCTGTTGCCTGCCTACTCCTGCAGAATTAATCATCGGATCCTCTAGAGGCAGAGAGAAATTTTCTTTCTTTCTGACAGTTAAATACAAATAGCAGCAGCTACCATCTTTGTTTTGGTTCTGATTATGATTGGAACGTTTCTTCTTAAACTGTATTTCCTTTTCAATTGAGCTTTAACTGAAGTCATTGTTTTCATAGATATATGTTACTAAAAGCAAAGGAATGGTATGTGTATTAAATGTATGCATGTTTCAGGAGATGGAGACTTTATAGAAGAGCCTATAGATTTGGAAACTGCAGCTAAGTTTATCCCAAGTTACTGCTGGATAGACACGGTGATGAAGAGATCAACAACATACCTAACTAATAGAAATATTTCTTCAAAATGGAAACATTTGAGCTACAGAAGATGCAGATAGGTCTGCTGGGATTTGTCTTTCTTTGGAAAGAACAGCTTTAGGAAAGCTCAGTGACAACTCCTCACTCCTCTACTCAGGTCTCCCAGGGAGATCCAAAAATTTTAGCAAACAAGCCTCATCAAAAACTATGTCTTTCATGCCCTAAACCTCTCCCTACCCCTTAGTTAGATGATTCTATAACCGTTTACCTCTCAAAGTTATGGGAGCTGCTCTCTCTGTGGAGAATTCTTTTTCTCCTGTTGCTCTGTCTGTAAATTTGCAGGTCCCTAGTCACAGGACCGTGTTAGAGAACTTTTCCTTCCGTTAGTGAAAGCCTCATAAATGCCATTGCTGGCTGGCTAGGCCACATTGTGGCTTGTGTTGCTAATATTCCCAACATTGAACTTGGTTGCCTTTGAGAACTTTTTTGTGTTCCTATCGACACAGCCTGTTCAATTCCGCACAGGATCTGCTCCCTTAAGTCCTCAGTCCCTGGTTCAAAATCAGGGACTGTGTCATTTTGTCAGTGGAGCCATAGTGTGTCCAGACTCCCCAGCTGCTAGGGAGTAGGACAAGGCAAGTGTTGAGTCTTTTTCAGTTTCAACATTAGTAAGTGGGCTTTGTCTCAAAGAGTAGACACTTCTTCAAAGAAGAGAGTTCAGAGGTTGTAGATGAAAGAATAAAAAATGTCCATGAAGCACTATATAGGTTTAGAAAGCTGTCAGAACGTTCTTCCCTGGTTTTAGGGAATGAACAATTTTCCTTTTCTTTTTACTGGAAATTTAGGAATTATTAGTTCAAATGTGGACCAGGCACCCATCAAGGCATTAAATTTACAACATGGTGGCATTCAACCCTGTCTATAATTTATGCAAAAAGCACCCTGTAAACTGAGTGCAAAGTTTACAAGTCACAACAAGATTGCTCTAACTGCCAAAATAGAAGCTCAGGGTGCCGTGCCCAAACAATTTTTGCCTTAACCATCATTACCGATAATAATCCGTGGGAGCCAAGCTCAGCTGGCTATTTGGCTAGAGATGTGTGAGGTTGCACGGAATGCCGCAGACTCCTCAGCCCTATTAGCCCAGCCTTGCTATGCGATAGAAATGGGTTTCTGTGAGCCATACAGATACATGTAATTTTATGTAGCCACTTATGAGTCAGAAGGCACATAATCTGTCTAATTAAAAATGCCCTTTTGCTCAGACCCTTTTCAGGCCCAAACTGCACTTTCATACAAAGGAATGCATAAATATACATGATAATTACCTCTAATGACAGGAAAAGAATGTGATGAAACGTTTCCTGATAAAATCTGGTCTAGGCATGCAGACAGGACCGGGACTCCTTTTCAGTCACTGTGATTTACAACATCAAGGGTGAAATTCTAAAAAGTGAAGCAATTTTCTTCTAAATGGAGAATACATGTGTGAAGAAGAGCAGAGACCTTTGTGCTACTGAGACAAGGAAAAATGATAAACGCTTTCTAGATGGAAAAGGGATATCCCATTTGACAAGCCTGCCTTCCTTCCTGGCCTTTCTGGTTTCTAGGCATCAAGTTGATTTTTCAGTTCCTCCTGTGGATGGCTAGGGCTCCTGATTACATAGCAGTCATGCCTGGGAAGCAGCATGAAAGAAGCATTGTTTCTGGGCTTTCTTCCATTGTTTTTTTTAGAGCATGCCTCTAGACACATTTCCCCTGTTCTATTATAAATCTGGCACTCTTCGGAGATCCGGAATGCAATTATAATGATCAAGGATCCAAGTGCTAGAAAATGAATCTCTGGAACTAAACAGAGTTGTTAGAACACAATTACAAAGCCTTCAGTGAATATTCAGTGACTATTCCATGCATTTTGGAGTTGCTAAAGTGTGCGGGGACATTCTTGCATATAGTCCTGTATATTAATAAAGCCCAATATGATGCTCACCATATGGATAGATAGCACATTGGATTTCTTATCTTGAAATCATTTGGTATTGAGCTCCTCACAGAAATAGCCTTGGTGTTCTTTGGGAAATAATTATAAAAATCTCCACAGATAAATAGAACTTTGGGTCAACAAACAGATATGTCATTTGATTCAAAATAAGATTTTAGCAATTTAAATAATCATTAATAGAGCAGATTCCTGGAGACTGCAGTAAACAGCAACTGCCCAAGAGATTTAGTGTTTGTGTTCATGGTGTTGAGGAACTAGGTAAAGTCACTCCCTTGACATATGGATGAATTTTCTCTGTCATAACTAAAGTGGTCTTTGTTAAGGATATAAAAATATGTTTAAAGTATATATGTTTTCAAAGAGCCCAAACTATTTTCCTGAAATAGACTTCTGAAACTGAATTATGGGCCGAATCACTCATGATTCTTTCAAAATGAACAACCATTAATGAATAGCTCTTCAAGCTCAATATTCATTCATTTACAAATGAGATCCAAATGCTTTCACAATAACTGCCCATGACGGCCCTCAGATTCTGTCTTGCATTCTCACCATTTCACTTTAATATCACTGGTGGCTTCGGTGGTGGTGGACGGAAGCTGCCACCGCAGGGGACACAACATGTTTCTAGAGAGTGGCAAACAGGACCCATTATGCACAGAACACTGGTGGACTTGATGTGATGAGAGAATGAGATTCATGTTGTTTTGGAGAAATTTGGTGGACAACTGGAAGAAGGGGACGTTTCTTATCTAGAGGCTGTCTTCTCACCTTTCTTGTCCCTCCTCCTTCTTCTTCTCTGTTTCCATAGTTCCTGAGTCTTTGCCTTTATCATAGGAACACTATTCAGTCAGAGCAAGTGCATTCAAGGTACATCCTATGTCAGCCCTCCGCTTGTATTTAATGTAACGCAGGGGATATAATGGTGGGGTAATTTCTAAGCGAACACTTTCCCCAGAGAACCTCCATCCAGACAACTGTAATTCCTTTGCAGGACACATTTCTTCCCTGGTTTGCGCTCAATTTCTCTGTCACCATTAAGGTTCTTCTGCCCACCTGCTATAGGTTGATGCCCACTATGGTTCCTTTATTGTCCAATGCCCTTCTTCTTCTAAACACTTTCTAACCAAGTTTATGGTCCCAACCCCCCACTCAGCTTCCAGTGGATACCTTTCTCTGAGTTTCAGGTCATATCAACTCCATTGTGGGTCTATTTACCTAGCTGTGCCCAAGTCATGTTCAATACAACTTTCTCCAAACTGAATTCTTCCTCTTCTCCAGTACAACCCTGAGCCCCCCTTTTTTGTTATCATTTGGTGGCATCTCCTTGAATGCACCATGAAATAAATGATGGGGATAAAGGGCGTAAGGCAGGTTTTCCAGTGAGCAGGGGCTATCCTCGAGATTAGAGGGAAAGGTAAAGAGGATGTAGGCGTGCTTTGCCTTAGAGTTTGGGTTTCTGGTTTCAGAGTTTGCTTCACTGCCACAAATGCTGGTCCTGGGACCACTTTTGTGGCTCCCTCAGTGCCCATAAATGGGGGGCACAAGAGAAAGGGAGGACTTGGTCTTTCAGGGGGGAAGGTATGTTGGTTAGGATAACAGACTCTGGTACTAGAAGTATCCCAGGACTAATTAGACTTTCTCTGTCTTAGACTGTTTTTATGAATAACTCTCAGTTCTCACCAACTGGTGCTCATTCATTTAATTGTCACAGTTCTCCAAGGCAGTCTAACTTTTTAATACCCATCTTCCAAATAAGGAAACTATGGTAAAGAGTGCTTGGGTAACTTGCCCAGAGTGTGTGTTTAATAAGTGGAAAAGCACATGTCTACTGGATATTATTTGAATCTCAGTGTCCCTCTTTTTACCTACATGACTTTGATTCTTCCCTTTCCTGATATTTGTAAATATTTTAGCCCCTCAATTATTCAGTGTGCATTAATTTTAAATTGCATTTATATAAATGACCTCATCTGGTCTTCATACGAACTCCTTGAGGTGGATGACTAGATATTGTTACTCCTGCTTGACAAATGAGAAAAGTGATGCAACAGATGTTATTTGGAAGTACAGGCTATTCGTTCTTAAAGCAATTCCAAGAATATCAAGCTCAGATAATTCATATTTTATGACACTAAGGCTCAGAAAAGAGAAATCCATTCCCTCAGTGCCTTCCGCAAGCTGCTGTATGACCAACCATCTTTTGAACACAGTCAGAAGGTCCTATGGAAGTCATATCGACTTTAGAACCAATTATCCTGCATCTCTAAACTACTCTTTACTTGTTACAGATGGGGGCATGTCAGCTTGTTGCGGTCGTACATACCCAGAATCCTAGCAGCTGGAGTCTAAGGCAAGAAGAATCACAAGCTTGGTCTGGGATGGGACCAAGACCCTGTCTGAAAAATAAAGCAAAATGAGGACATTTCTGATGCATATGGCTACTATGAAATTAATATGTAACAGGAACATTATCAGAAGTCAGGTTTTACATCTCCTTCTCCTCTCTCTTCTCTCTAAGGTCATTGTGAGGACTGAATAAGATAAACATTTTACTCTCTGCTGGATATTTTGCTCCATACCATGGAGTTATGAAATCATGACAGTCCCACATCTCCTGTGATTTTTCTAAATTAAAACGTTTTCTCATCCTCTAGCCATGCAGCTGCTCACATCTCAGTGACCTTCCTGTGGAACAACTGCCTCCAGGCTCACTCAGTTGGGCCACTTCCACTTCCCCCCAGGTTCCGTTTTTAGCCTAAACTCCCCAGTCCATCGCTTCATCCCTGTTCTGCCACTACTTTCTAGCTCTCTCACATCCAGATCTGCCAAACTCCAGCCCCAAATTGATCCAGTGGTTTGTTTCACCTGCAGGTTAGTGAGTAGCTGTCTCCGGGTGGGTGCCACACACCCGGAGCTGCTGCGCGTTCTGGACTTGCCTCAGTTGGACTTCCAGTTTTGCATAGCAACTGTTTTTAGTTTCACTCCCAGTCCCCTCATACCTCTTCCACCTTCTTACCTCAGTCCTCAAACCTCAGAGCTCATCATCTTACCCATTCCTTGTTGCATGACCTTGTTTTCTAATGTTTGGAGTTTCAGTGTTCCCCCCAAAGCTAATGCTTGTAAAGTCTTGGTTGTCACCTGTCGAGATATTGAGAATTTGGTGGAACCTTTAAGAGGTGGGGGGCTAGTGGAAGGAAGTTGGGTCGCTGGAGGTGTGTCTTTATAGGGGAGCCCTGACTCATGACCCCTTCCTCCCTCTCTATATGTGCTCCCTGGCTACCATGGGGTGAAGTGGATAGGTTTCCTGTTTTCTATCTCTGAGATGCTCTGCTTCACCACAGTCCCAAATCCATGGGACAGCGATGGGACCAAGTATCCACAGACTTGAACTTCCAAAACCAAGAGCCCAAATAAAATTTTCTTCTCTTTATATTGGTTATCTCAGGTATTTTGTTACAGCAACAGACAGCTGACTAACACACTATGCCACTGAGAAAATCAAGGCCATCTATTCACAGCTCAGCTGAATGCTTACTGTATGGTAAGTGTTGTGTTAAGTTTCCTGTGTACACATGACTTACTTCTCACCAAAGTGCTTGGAATAATAGATGTAGTTACCATCAGTCTATTCTAGAGTGGATGCAGCTTAGTCTCAAAGAAGCTTAGGTAGGCAATCCAAACTAGATGCGGAAAACCACAACTGCTTCATGGGTTATCTACCAGAGCTGACCTTTGAAATATAAACAAATGACGTCTCAGTGCCCTCTCCTAGAAACCACAAGTTTAGGCTCATTAACTTAAAAAAAATACATGAAAACTCCCACATAGGTATGAAAAAATTACAGTTCCCGATCTTATTTTATTTCCCCCCAGGATTTAGCTGAGTTTTCTGGCATTTACATATATATTTCTAAATGCTGATGGGGTTACTTAATAATTTGTCTTTTATCCATTTTCAATTGACCTCACCCTGAAAGCATGGGTATTTAGAGTTGTATACAGCAGCTCCTGTTCCCTCTCTAGCCATGTCATGTTTTCTATAACTTGCCATCCTCCTGCAAATCATATAATCCTGATATACTATAAAAGATAAATGCTAAACATGAGCAAGCCATAGGGACAATGTAATTATTTTTTCTTCCTGAACACCATGTGTAAGGCTTTATTAACATTAATGTCCACTGTTATGTGCTGTCTGAACATTGGCGAAACGAGGAAAGCCAACCGCAGCCCAATTACTAGTTCCTTTCAATCTCAGTCAAAGGACAATCCTCAACGAGAGGACCAGTTCCTGTCTATGTCTGAATAATGATTTTAGCTCCTTGTAAACTGTGCATACTATAAACCAATGCATTGCATTATCCCCCAGGACCTGGGAGTGAGCACACCACCTGGAAGCTACAGGGCCTGTTTCCAATGGCTCCTGATGTCCTGTTTGTCCCTATGGCCCCGTGTCATGTGCCCTGTCCTCCTTCTTTTGACAGTGAGTGTCTGTTATAATTAAACTGTGTTGAGTCTATTCTTCTAGGGTTAGATGCTGGGAGCTTAGTTATTCTTCCCTCACAAATGGGTCAGTAGGAGGGGTTTCGGTCTTTTGCTACAATCCCAGGTAAGTGTTGTTACATAAAGAAAAGAAACTTTTAGTACTCTTCTAGCTGTCATCTTTTAGAAACTTTCAATGTCTGAAAGTGGTATTTTTTTTCCTCACATTCACTTTATAGTTTGGCCAGGTTTGGTTTTGAATTATTGGTTGGAAATTACTTTTCCTTAGAATTTTGAAGTCGTTTTCCATGTCTCTCCGTTTCTACCATTGCTGTTAAGATAAGCTCAAAACCACTCAAATCCCCAATCCTTCATGTGTGACCTGCTTTCCTTTCGCTCTATGGAGAAGACCCCTTCACCCATTCTCTACACAGGCCAACACAGTGCACATGTGGGCTTCCATTTGTTTCATTGAACTTGGCAGTTGCTGTTTTTTCTAATCTGGAAACTCATATCCTCCAGCTCTAGGGAAATCTCCTTGATGTAGTCAGTGGCTGATTTTCTCTGTTCTGTGTGCTCCCCATTTTCTTTGTTCTGGAACTCTCGTATAGATCCTGGCTCTCTTCAATTGCATTCCAGCTTTCTTTCCACTCCTCTTCTCTGTTTTTAATGTTCAGTCTTTTATATTTCTTATCTTCCACTCATTACCCTCAGATTTTCTTTTCATTTCTTTTTTCTTTTTCTTTTTTTTTTTTTTTTTTGTATTTTTGAAACAGGGTCTGCCTTTAGTCCCAGCTGTCCTGGAACTCGCTCTGTAGACCATGCTGGCCTTGAACTCACAGACATCCGCCTGCCTCTGCCTCCCAAGTGCTAGGATTAAAGGCATGCATCACCATGCCCGGCCAGATTTTCTTTTCTATTGTTAAATTTTATCTATAATTGTTTACATTTATTTATTTGCCTGTGTGTGCCTGTGTGTGTGTGTGTGTGTGTGTGTGTGTGTGTGTGTACCACAGTGTGGAGTGGAGAGTACAGTTTTCAGGATTAGGCTCTTTCTTTTCACCACATGGTTTACAGGGATTGAAGTTGGGTTATCAGCCTTGGTGGAGAATGCCTTCAGTCACTGAGTGTGTAGTGTGTAAACTCATCAGCTTTATGTTTTTCATTCCAAGATTGCCTTTGGCTGTTCTTTTCTGTGGCTGGGAGGATGGGTCGGCAGCTATGTTCTTGCAGAGTCTCCAATGCTAAGGCCTTTGTTGTTGCTGGTGGGCCAGGTATCCTGTGCTCTTCATGACTGCTATATAGAGGAAAGCCACACTGTTAGCATCCTGTGAGCTGCCTCCTTTGTCACTCCTGTTTATAGGCTCCCAAACTGCATTCCTGATGCACTCATTCCTTTGTGATTTTTATGCTTATTTAGTAATCACGTCACTATTTTTCCAAATGGAATTTAAGTAGGACTCTAGTTAATGTGTCTGTTTAACTTGTATCTCTATTTCTCCTCATTTTCCCTGATCTCCTCTTATTTTAGCTAATTTATTTTATATTCTAGGCCATTCTTTCACTGATACTTGAATTCGGTGCTCTTCTGTCTCCTCAAAGCCCTTGATTCAGTCCTTATCCCACCTCTGTCTTGCATATACTTTATTTTAATTGACAAATAACAATTGTATACATTAATAGAGCCAGATATGACATGGTTCAGTTTCCAGAAAATTGGTGACTTCGGTTTTTTAGCCAAATCAACAGATAGTATCACTGTTCAACCACTGATTAAATCAGAATTCTGTATGGTATCCTCACCTTTTCTGTGCTCACTTCTCACATTTAACTAGTCCCGGATGCCTTTGAATTCTACCTCCAGAAGAATTATCACCTAGCATCCCACCTCTTCTATCTTAGAGCATTGCTTTAGGCTCAGATATTACTTTTTGCCTGAACTATTACATTAACCACCTCATTAAAATCCTTGCTTCCAGCTTTGCCTTCCTTTGAAGCTATTATTCAGAATGCTGTCAGAAAATTGATGCAAAATATTTGCCCAGTCATGCCATTACCTTCTTTTAAAAATCCTTCAGCATTTCTCTATAGTTTGCTCAGTCAAGTTCAGATTAGTCAGGGACTCAAGACTTTCAAGCATCTTGAGAGACACCTGGCCTCTCTCCCAGCTACTTGTCTTTCTATGAAAACAATGGACTTGTTAGTTTTTCCCTTTATGTTTTTCTTCATTCTTTCCTCTTTTTTTTTCCTTGCTGATTTCCTCACATTCTTCTGAATTGTATATTGGAGGATGGTTCCTTTACCTTCTTCCTTAATTTAAAGACTGCTCCTAGGCACCTCCATACTACCATAGGAAGAGAGCCCCCACCAGTGATTTAGTTTGCTGCTTTTTCTCAAATACATACATATTAACATTTCAAGGTTCTGTGTTATTTGACTTCTGTATTGATTGTGCTTAACCCAGTATCTGACATAATTCAGACTCTCAGTCTTTACTGAAGGAATAGTTTACCCTTCTGCTTTTTATATGAATGTTCTATTTTTCAAGGGCAGCCCATTTTCACTTTATAGTTCTTTTTATGAGTGCATGAATGACTGGATGAGCATGAGGAAAGAAAAGGACTATGAGATCCAGAATGATCACCACATGATTATTCCAGTTGTCTGCGGGTTATTACATCTGTTTCCAGAATATGGCTCGAACTAAAGGAAAGGGTGAGAGCAGGAAGAGATGGGATGGTACCTCATTTGCAAGTCTAATGCAGTGCATTACATGTTTTCAAGGGGAAACTGTTTTAGTATAATTAAAGTACTTTCATACAGAGTTGTTTGTGTTGGTGTGTGTATTCTCTAACCAAATTACAAGGAACTACAATAAGACAAAGACCATCATAACATCACACCCTTTAGAAACACTGAATACTAAATCTCTCATATGGATTTTCAGAACTAATGAGGTATCCTGAATTTTTCAGGTAAAACTTCTTCCTCTGTGTTTACCCAAAGGCTTGTTCATGACAAGGCAACACTCTCTGTTTTCCTATGCCAGCCCTCCCTTAGTTTACCTCAGTCTTAAAGCTCTTTACAGTGAGACCTATAATTTTCCTAATTGCAGTACTTTAAGGGGAAGGCAACTTGGCTTCAGAAACAATTCATCAGCTGTTATTGCAACTTCTTAGCAACCTGACGAGTCCTAACCGTGATATGATACCCCATTTTCCCCTAGGTAGTGTCACGGAGTCCAGAGATCATCTACCAGAAGGTGGTAGGGATGAAGATGAGGGTCACTGTGTTGAAATCTTATCAGGAATTTTCAGTGGATCTGCTGGTGACATTAGTTTCTTCCTCCCCGAGGCACAGTACCAGGCATGGTAGACGGCATGAGGGTTAAATGCGTGTGTTTATCCACATATGCACAAAACAAATCCTCCTGGTTGTAGTAATATTTCCCCCTATCTTTCAGTCTGACCTGTATTGACTCAGTGTAGCTTTTATTTTCAAGGGAGCCAATCAATACTCAAATTTTCCTGGCTTATCTTGGATCATGTAGCTAGTTAAGAGCAAAGTTAACACTAAACCTCTATCTCCCCAGCTATGGGGAAAGTGCTTCTTCTATTCCATGTACTGCCCTCCTCTGTTCTGAAAAAACAAACAAACAAACAAACAAACAAACAAAAAAAACCAAAAAACACTTCTGCAACTTGAAGGGGTATTAAACCTTTTGACATTCTGATGTGATTTCATCTACAAATGTGTCTGGCCACATTCATAGATGACCACGGGCTGGCTGCAAGTTGAACAGTCTGATAGAGGAACTCTCAGCCTCACTCACAGGTCCAAGCAATTCTGTCTCACTTATTTCTGAAAGGCTCCCAGGGCGTTACCAGTGCAGAGAATTACTTCCCCACACTAGAACCTAATTCTACAGGCTCGAGAGCAAGTGATAGAAAGCAGCTAGATTGGTCATTTTTATCTTAATTAAAAATTAAAGCCATTATTTATTATTGTATGTATGTAATTTTTTTTAAATCAGTTGTTTTCAGATCACATTAACATTGTTCGGTTTGCCTTACAACTAGGTAATTGGTGCTAGCATCCACAGATGAGGGATACCACTCCTTGTTTGTTTTTCTGGGACTGTGTTACTTCAATTAACATGATATCTTCTAGTTCCATCCACTTACCTGCAAAGTTCATGATGTCATCTTTCTTTACCGCTGAATAGAGTGTGTAAATTTTGTATATTCACATATACATGTGTGTATGTGTGTGTGTGTGTGTGTGTGTGTGTGTTTGTGCATGTGTGTGAGGGGATGTGTGCCACAGCACATGTGTAGAGTTAAGAAGACAACATTTTGGAGCTGGCTCTCTCCTACCTTTATGTGGACCCTCCAGATCAAAATAGGGCTTCTAGGCTTGCATAGCAAGTGCCTTTACCCTCTGAGCCATCTTAATTTTGGGGGGAGGGGCAGATAAGGTTTCACTACGTAGCCCAGGCTAGTCTTCATCTTGCTATATTTTCCTGCTTCAGCCTTCCAGGTTACAGGCGCATTCCCTGCTCCAACCTATCACACCTCTGAATCTGTGGAGAGCTTATACTTTCTTGTTCTTTCTTTTCTGGCAGGAGGCAGGTCTAGAACTTCCAAAGAAAACAGCTGTACTCCCTCATCCCCCCAATATTGTCACAAATAAGTAAAAACCATGCCACATAAAGACTGTCTCTAGAGTTGCGGCACCAGCCTTTAATCCTAATGCTTGGATGCAGATTTAGGCAAATCTCTGTAAGATCAGGGCCAGCCTGGTCTTCTACATAGAGAACTCCAGGCCATCTTGGACTATAGGGAGACCCTGTGTCAAAACAAACAAACAAACAATGAAGACTGTCACTACAAGAGAAA
The DNA here is from genome assembly GCA_009823505.1 of Rhizomys pruinosus. NCBI lineage: Eukaryota > Metazoa > Chordata > Mammalia > Rodentia > Spalacidae > Rhizomys > Rhizomys pruinosus. The sequence continues at coordinate 1,451,138 of VZQC01000186.1, read as the reverse complement.
ATCTTATCAAACAACATGTCCCGGGAGTACTTAACCTGATGTGCAAGTTATAAATATGATTAGAATTCATAGCTTACTTAGCCCTCATCTCTCCATAGACAGCAATAGGGGCCTCAGTGTGCAGAAAGGTTCTGGGGAAAAGACATCCTTATGAAAGGAGAAAGTTGAAGGGAAGTGACTTTGTGGAAGGTAAGTGGTCAGATTGGATTCAGCCTAGGATAAAAGGCATTTCAGGGCTGGCTCAGTGAAGCATTGCAAACAAAAGACAATGGTGGGGTGGGCTGGGAAATCAAAAGCTGGAAACAGCAGAACTAAGACCTCATATTGAGCACTGCTTCCCACCCCCACACAAAGGCACTAATCCATATACACACAGTGTAAAGGTCTTCTCTTTGAGCTAAAAATTAATAAAGCTATAAGTGATTGCTTAGAAAGGTAAGTCCTAGAGTTTGCTTTAGCGAGCTAGGAAAACAACAGATGGTGGAAAGTTTGCTTATCCTGCTTGCAAACCACATGAAATGAGACAGAAAAGCTGTCATTTGATTTTGAGCTTTGTTTTGAGCCACTTGTATTCAATTGAAATGGCATTTCAAGTTTCATGATGCATTAAAAATGATACTATTGGGTTCCTCTGATTCTTTAGCATGAGGACAGGTAGTATATGAGTTTCTCAGAATGAAAATGCTGAAGTTCTGAAGCAGGAAAGGTCCAAGGTCATACATACCTGGTGGCCCTACCTGTCACCCTTCTCTATACCTCCCAGTTGAATGAAGTCTCACCATCTTCTTTCCTTTTCTACTTGGCATCTCACTCACCTTTGCTGGTCCAGAATACCACTTCTCAAACCTCAAACCTAAAGAAAAGAACAGCCTGGCATCCAATCAATTTAACTTTACAAACATGCCATATGGGTTTCCTAGAAAGCAAACCTTTTCTGTACTCAAAAATTAGTTATTCTCTTTTCCTTGTGAATTCAAGTCCCGATCTGACCCAGGTTAGAATCCCTGCTCTTATTGCCATTATCCCTTTGCCCTGCTGGCTTCAAAACTTGGCTCAATATATTCTTTTGTATAGACTTTGCCTCACTCAGACAGAATACCTTTCATAAACAATTTAATGGAGGAAGATTTATTTTGTTTTCAGAAGGTTCAGTTCATGGTAGAACATCAGGACAGCAGGAATTGGTGGCAAAAGAGCTTCCTAACTTCATGGCATACAAGAAATAAGCAGAGAGTATGACAAGACGGGACCATGGTTAATAGACCCTACCCCAAGGCCTGTTCCCTGTGACTTACTTCTTCTAGCCAGAAGAAGACTTACTTCTCTAGTCTTACCTATTAAATTTTCCACAATCTTCAAAAACAGCATTGCCATTGGGAGACAAAATGCTTACTTAACACACAAGCCTGTGTGGGGATTCCCATATTCAAATTCTGACCCATATGAAATCCATTTTCCCTCTATGCTGTTTGTTAGACATTTTGTTCATTTTTTTTTTTTTTGGTCTTTTTGAGACAGGGTCTCCCTTTAGTCTCAGCTGGCCTGGAACTCACTTTGTAGCTTTGTAGACCAGGCTGGCCTTGAACTCACAGAGATCTGCCTGCCTCTGCCTCCCAAGTGCTAGGATTAAAGGCATGCGCCACCACGCCTGGCTATTTTATTCATTCTTAAAGTCCTTTCTGGAGGACTTCCCTCACCCTTCAATATGGAATGAGTCTTTTCTGCATCCGTGCTCCTACAGCATCTGTTAATAGCTTCCTGCAGCACCTTCCATCAGTGACTGGTGGATGCTGCAGCCCCCGGTGTGCATTTCTGCCGTTTCCTTAACATCATGAGCTCCTTGGTTGGTTGTGAGGGAAGAGTGATTCCAGATGATAAGGGAGGATCTACAGGGTTAAGAATAGTTATGGGGAAATCCATAGTAAGGCAGAGAGGTCTAAGCCACTACTGCTTTCATATCATTCATTATATATGTGTATGCACTGTAATAAATGCAAGACAGATATAGTTGCAAAGGTAGGAAACATTTGCAATCAAACATTCCATAATGTGCCAATATATGGTGCTCAGCTGTGTCTAAAGCATATACTGTCATATGACATCTTCTGAACTAGAGATTTAATAAATTAAATCTGTAAAAATAAGTAAAAAGTCCTCTAAAGGTTTCTGTGTAATCACTAATATTTTACTATTTGGAGAAATTGTGGAAGGACATAAAATCTCATCAAATTTGGTAAAATAGACTTCATAACTTCTAGACTTAAAGGACACCTTGTCACCTCCTTAAGTTTCTTGTTGAAACGAAAAAAAACTACCCACCATTTTTCAATATTTATTTATGCAAATAAGCTGTGAGTTACAAGGATATAGAGGTGAACTCTGATTTATGACAACATCAGAGAACTGGCTAAAAATAAGTATGTCTCATGATGACTCCAAGTGCAAGAAGGGGATTTCCAGTGATTTGGTAACAAATGTAGCAGCCAAATTCCATTTATTTTCCCAGTAAATATTCCCCAAGAGCCGGGCAAATGACAGCTGCATAATATGAACCGTTGATAGTTTCATGCTGGTAGATACAACCTTTTGTGTCAGAGAGAGAGAGAGAGAGAGAGAGAGAGAGAGAGAGAGAGAGAGAGAGAGAGAGAGAGAGAGAAATGAGAGAGAATGTAAATAAGGTGAAGTTTGCATATCAATATCACTGGAAATAAAACTTTCAATAATCTTTAGGTGCCTGCATATCAGCATTCTGGTCATTAGTCTGAATTTCATAGACAGGATATAAGAAATAATAGGATGTGATGATGTTCTTGCTGAGATATCGATGGGAAAATTTAAAATTTAGAAGTCAGGTTGAAAAGAACTGGAGAGATGGCTCAGCAGTTAAGAGCACCAACTGCTCTTGCTGAGAACCCAGGTTCGATTCCCAGCATCGCATCCACATGGTGGGTAAGAACCTTCTTTAACTCCAGTTCCAGCCCTCTTCTGACCTCCGCAGCATTGCATGACACAGGTGTACCAACCCACAAGCAGACAGTACACTCATACAGATAAAATAAATAAATAAAAAAGAAAAGAACATACAGTATCTATGAATTTATTCTTTTATCTTGGGCAAGAACTTTCTCCAAATATGGATCTCAGGAGTAGAATCCAACCCATTAAAGCCTATGGTGATGGGAGGCTCACTATTGCTGTTTTAGGTTCCGAGGTCTCCTACAATGAATCAACATAAATTTAAAGTGTTAAAAATCCAGTTATTGAGCTGGGCATGGTAGTACACAGCTGGAATCCTAGCATTCAGGAGGCTGAGAAAGGGTTGCAAAGCTAGCATAGATTGTATAGTGAGTTATTGTCTCAACTTCTAGAGAGGCAGAGAAAGAGAGAGCTGGAGAGACAGAGAGAGAGACAGACAGAGACAGAGTCAGACAGTGACAGAGAGACAGGCAGACAGTGACAGAGAGAGACGCAGGGAGGCTAGAAGGCTCGAAGGCTTGGTGTTCTGCAGGGCTGCGCCAACTTTGCTTCAGTTTCTGGTGCTTGCTAAATTCCTTGGTTTCTCGTCTTACTGCTGCAATCTCTCTCTCTGGTTTCACACTGTCTTCTTTATTTCTTCATGTGACCAGTCTCTGTTCTGTGAAAGGCAATTTTCTCATTTCTCTGACAAAACTCCTTACAGGAGCACCCTGAGTGCTGCACTGCCTATTTTAGCTTTCGGTCTTAGAAGTTTCAGTCAGTCCTGGCAGGAAGAGCACAGACGAATAGGGCCCTTCACGTTATGCTTTCATCCCGGAAGCAGAAACAACAGAACACAGGAAGGTGTTGCCACAAGACGAGGTTCTCAAAGGCCAACATCAGCAGCCAGACCTACTTTCTACAACTTCCCCAGATTTCATCATCTGTGTTCAACACATGAACACATGGGGGAATTTCATATTACTTTTAATGTATTTTTATTGAATTTTTGTGCATTTCATAGAAAACACGTTAGTCATCTTTATAACCTCTCCCCCACCCGCACCCTCCCAAAGCACCTCCCCAGGGGATTTCATGCATTCTGTCACACATGTTAAAGCCTGCCAAGTCAAGTTAGTGTACCCAGACATCCCTCAGTACAAGTTCATCCAAAGGAGACTAGTCAGCTTATTCAGAATTTCTGCCTTAAAGAAGATAAATTTCCTCACCTGGCAGTAACCAACTGCAAATAGTTCTTCAGCTAAGGTTGGGGCCTCCTGCACATTTCCTCAGTTCTATGCTGGGTTCTTATTTGATTGAATTTTCATAGGTTTTATTGTAGGTCATTGCTGTAAATTCATATGAGCAAGGTCCCAGGACCCTGTAAAACTCTGTTTCTATAAGGTTATGCACCTCCTCCCCTGGCTCTTATAATCTTTCCACCCTCTCTTCCTCAGTGGTCCCTGAGCCATGGATGGATGAAGTTTAATATAGGAGTCCTGTCCAGGGACATCCTCTGTAGACTCTTACTCTATACTTCTGCCTTTTGTGTCCTTTTGTGCTCATTGCCCTCTGTTGCATGAGGGAGCTTCCTTGATGAGAGCTGAGAGATGATTAGAATTCTCTCTACCCCTTGTTTCACTATGTTCCTTGAGCCTTAGATACAGAGGCTCCATTTCATATGTGTCACTTAGGGCTGGGCATCTAACAGACTCCAATTCTCTGGTTGTGACCATTTATGGAACTCTTTATTAGTGCTTGACTCTGTCAAAAGAAGCTTCTTTTATGAGTGGCATACTTGTCTGTAAGTATAAAGATCAATATTTAGCATATGGTAGGAGATTATATTTGTCTAGGGATGTGACAGAAACCTTAGGATTTTCTCTAACATCTATGACCTCTCCAGTCATGTGTATTTCACTATGTTTGGAGTGCCACACATAAATTCCCTCCCATTGAATAGTTCAAAGAAGAAATTAAGAAAGAAAAAGTATTCCTGGAACTAAATGAAAAAGATAATGTAGCACAACAGAAATTCAGAGGATACTTTAAAAATAGTCCTAATAGAGAAATTTACAGCTCTAAGTGCCTATATTATAGGGATAGGAGAAACTTCCTAAATCAGACAGAAGTGAGGTTGACAATTGACAAGTGGGACCTTGAATTCAAAAGCTTCTGTACAGTGAAATAATCAGAGAAGTGAAGAGAAAACCCACAGAGTGGGAGGAAACCTTCAGTAGTGATACATCTGACAGAGCATTAACATATAGAATATTTAAACTACTCAAAAAACAAAGAAGTAAAAAAAAAAACAAATGACTAACTCAAAAGATGGAATAAAGAGTTGAGCAGAGACTTCAGAAATGAGGAAATAAAGATGGTTGAGAAACATCTTAAAATGTTCGACATCACTAATAATTAAGGAAGTGTAAATTAAAACCACCTTAAGATATCATCTCACTCCAATAAGACTGGCTAGGATCAAGAAAACAAATGATACCAAATGCTGGAGAGATTGTGGGGAAAGGAGAACACTCCTCTATTGCTGGTGGGAATGTAAACTTGTACAACCATTATGGAAAGCTGTATGGAGTATGAAGAACTCTGAAAAGACTCAAAATGAGTTTGCCAACTGACCCAGCCATACCACTCCTGGGTATATAACCACAAGACTCATCCTACCACAGAGATACATGCACAGCCATGTTCATTGCAGCTCTCTTCACAATAGTGAAGAGCTGGAACCAACCCAAATACCCCTCAACCAGTGAGTGGATAGAGAAAATGTGGTTCAACTACACAACGGAGTTCTATGCAGCTGTAAAGAAAGATGGCATCATGAACTTTGCAGGTAAATGGATGGAACTTGAAGATATTATGCTAAGTGAAGTAACACAGTCCCAGAAAAGCAAATGGTGAATGGTATCCTTCATTTGTAGATGCTAGCACCCAGCACTGAGTTGTAAGGCAAACTGAGTAACATCAATGTTATATACCCCTTTCCCTGAAAGCAACTGTTCTCTTATAATATAAGTTCCTTTAAAAGGCTCTAGAATTAACCCAACACTTGTTTTTAGACTTTGTAATCTTGATATATTGGTGGAGGATACGTAGGCATATTTTAGAGTAATATAAATTTAAAAAGAAAAAATGTGAATCCTGAAATATGATATAGAAATGATAGTTTGTGTAAAGATAATATAAATTGAGTATAGGTGTGATGAATATATATATATATATATATATATATATGCATATGTTGAAGCAATACAGTTTGGAGGGAGCTAAAACAGTAGAGGAGCTGGGACAGGGAACCGACCAAAACAATAAAGTTCCCCCAAGAACAATAATCCTCTGCTTTAAAAATCTTTGAAAAAGAATTAGAAAAAGATACAGGGCAGGAATGGCAGGGTGTATGAATTCCAGTTGGGTGAGGGACATGGAAGGGGAGACGAGTCTGGATTGGAATGAGAAATGATGCACGAAATGCACAAAACTTCAACAAAAATGTTAAAAATTAGAAACAGTACATATAAATGACTGAACAGTACAACTCAAGATTCTGGTAAGGCAAGAACAAATGAAACTCAAACCCATCAGAAGAGAAGAAATAACAAAGACCAGAGTTGAAATTAATGAAATAAAAAAAAAAATAAGTCAATAGAAGGAGTCAATGAATCTAAGAGCTAATTCTTTGGAAAGCTAAACAAGACAGTTAGAACCTTAGCCCAGTTAAGCAAAAGAGAGAAAGTGTAAATACAAATCAACAAAATCAGACATGATGGGAACATTCATCATCAAAGAAGATCCAGAACGTTATCAGGGAATTCTTTTAAAACCTGCTCTGTATTAAATTTGAAAACCTAGGTGGGCGTGGTGGCGCACGCCTTTAATCCTAGCACTTGGGAGGCAGAGGGCAGGCAGATCTCTGTGAGTTCAAGGCCAGCCTGGTCTACAGAGTGAGTTCCAGGACAGCTGGGGCTGCAGGAAGACCCTGTCTCAAAAAGACAAAAAAAAAAAAATTGAAAACTTAAAAGAAGTGGATGAATATCTAAATTCATTGGAAAGCTAAACCAAGAAGATGCCAACAGCTTAAACAGACCCATAACAAATAAGGAAATTTTAACAGTAATACAAAAATATTCTAGCCTCAGATAGATGCTCAGCAGAATTCTATCATGCATTTAAAGAAGATCTACAACAAATACATCTTAAATTATTCAAAAATATAGAAACAGAGGGAGAACTCCCAAACTCCTTCCCTGAAGCCAGTATTACTCAATACCAAAACAAGGTAAAGACACAACAAAAAAAGAAAGACATGGACCCACCTCCTTAAAGAGCACAGATGGTCTTTTCTTTCAGCAATCATAACATCATTTCTTTTCCATTTGGTTATATGCATTTGATAACAGTCAAGTTAGATGTGATAGTAGGCTTATCTTTTTCGTATCTTGATTTATGAATTCTGACATCAAAATTCTACGCTCACAGAAGGCAGGAATAACTTTTATTTCTTTAATCTAGTGAGTGGCTTAAAGATGTTTAATGGGCACAGCAGCCATTTTATGAGCAACTTAATAATATATGACTTAGAAACATCCATGTTCTTGCTAAGTCAGATTTTTCTAATAATTAAAATTTCATAAGCTTATAAAACACAAAAGTGCTCTAACTGCTATTTATTCTCATCTTACTAGTCCCTAATTTTACCAGAATTCAATATTTTATGTACATTCTTTAAGAAAATTTACTTTCAGACTTGAGCTTGTTACTTTACATAAATAAAAAATATGAATAAAAAGTTATTTATAGATATTGTCAAATTGTCCCTTGGAAGTTTTTGTAGGGGTTAGAAAATTGAATTTTCAAAGGCTGAACATTTTCCAAGGTTTTCTAAGGGAGGCCCATGGTCCCCTACTTTTTCAGAGGTCTGGGATAAGCCACTTTTCTGGGAGGAAGAGTCGGTGCAGCTTCTGCACCTAAGAAAGTTCCGTGATTCCCCTCATTTTCAGCCACACAACATGCGGTATTCATCTGTTTAACTCATTGTATACCTTCCTCAAAAAAGAGGCGGGATGTGCTCCTGCTGGCTAGAGAACTACACTAATTAGTTCGGAAAATATTGTTTTGGACTTTTACTCACCATATTTTGTGAAAAGATGCATAATGTAAGTGGACCCATACTGTATCATCCTGTATTATTTTCACTCACATATTTTTTTCTGCTTTCAGAATATGATGGATTTCACAAGAAGCAAAAACATTAAACACTGATAAAAATCCTTGAATACCAAGATATATACACATACATAAACAAAAACATTAAACAGCAATAAAATGCACATACTTTCAAATAAAATGAGCCATAATTATGTACTTGGCTCTTAGTAAATCTTAAGTATTTTCATCAAGTAGAACTTTTATATCTTTTGATTATAATCTCGTAAACAAAAATTAATAGTAAAAGGTTAAAATGATAGATCTTTTGATATTAAGAAATGAACTAGTGAAACTTTGCAACCAATTAAAATTGTTTGAGAATTTTATAGGTAGATATAATGCTTTTTAAAATCAACTTTATCTCCATTTCCTCTCTTCCAACTGGTCTCTCACTCCACCCACCATTTCTCTCCTAACTTCATGTAGATCTGTGGAGTCCACTTAGTGCTCCCAGTAGGTGCATGGCTATAAAGCCATCTAGCAGAAAGTGGACAGGTTCTTAGGTGCTGAATCTGAAGTAAACTAACTCTCCTCAGTAGCCACCAACTGTCAATAGCTTCACAGTGAGATGTGAGACTTTATGAATCCCTTCGCATCCATGAATTTTGGCTGGCTTGATCTTGTTCAGATCTTGTGTGCTGTCACTGCCACTGTGAGTTCCTATGTGCAACATCCCTGTCATGAATGTGAACCAGCTTTAAAGCAGTCCTCCTACTACCCCTGGCTCTTACAATCCACAATGATCACTGAGACTTAGGGGGAGAGAATATGATATAGTTGTATAGATTTCCATTTGTGGCCAAGCACTCCACAGTCTCTTATTCTCTGTACCAGTTGTAAGTCACTACTGCAAAAAGAAGCTTATATTTACAGACAAATATGCAAGTCACCGTGCATCAAAGAGGTTTCTTTTGCAACAGATTGAGACTTTTACAAAGTTCCACAACTGGTCACGCACAGAGATAAAGTGTCTGTGAAGAGCACAATCCTAAGTGACATATACATCTACAACTGAACCTCTACAGGTAAGGTGCATGGAACATAGTGGAACCAGGGGTAGAGAGAATACTAATGCATTTCTCAACTTGATTAGTCTCCTTCATACAACAGATGGAAATGAGCACAAAGGGCTGCAGTATAGAGAATAAGATTCTGTAGAGTGTCCCTGGACAGGACTCCCATATTAAACTGCACCCACCCAGGGCTCAGGGACCATAGAGGATGAGAAGGCAGAAAGATTGTTATAAATTATAAGTAATGGAAGGATGTACATAACCACATGGATACAGAGTCTTATAAGCTCCTGGAACTGTGTGCATATGAATGTTCATCAATGACAATACCATGCATAAGATTCATGTAAACACCATAGATAAAAACCCAGCAATGGGACCTGGATTTAGTTTCCAGCACCCAAATGGTGGCTAACAACTCTCTGTAACTCTAGTTCCAAGGGAATACAATGCCCTCTTGTGACCTTCATGGGCATTGCATAACACAGGCATACACACATGCAGGCAATACACTTATACACATAAAATAAAAACAATAAAAATATTTTAAAAAAGTATGCTGATGATGTAGATAAGTGGTAGAGTACTGATATAGAATGAGATCCAGGATTAGATTCTTAACCACAGAAAAAAGAAAAGAAAGAAAATTAACCATCTATTTCAAGAATAATGAAAACAACTAGCTTGGTCTAAAATCGTGTCCCAGAATGGGAGGTATATTCAAAGAATTATTAGTTGTAAATTCTTTTTCTAGAGCCCAAATAGCCCAATTGAGAACAATTTCTTCCTAACTCCTGCACTAAGTGGATGTGGCAACTGGTGTCCCTGCTGTCCATGAATCCAAGGGTTTAATGAAACTTCTCATTAGTAGAAGCTCTGGTCATTGACAGCCAGTACTGGAAGCTGGGCATAGCATCATGAGAGACAGTCACAAAGGTCCCACTGGGATAGAAATATGTAGTTTAGCACTCTCCATTGTGTTCGAAATGTCACTTTTTATAATATTGTTTTACCATACCAGCAGACCCTTAAGATCAGCTGATTCGGTTTTTCAAGTTTGTATTGCTTCTTACAAGATGATGTTTCTAATGACATTAAATGTTTCTAGGAAAATGACATTAGAATCTATAGTCTCATACATTGGAAATGGGGGTCAGGAAGATAGTTAGAAAGATTTTTTATGTTCTAAGCTTCAAATTAATGGACTTCTGATTCATATTCATCTATTTGGGTGTTCATTTATAGCCTTCACTGGCAGCTTACCATGAACATTTTAGAAGTAAAGACAGAGATAAATTACATAATTTTACCAAATTTCCCACAGTATGACTCTGTCACTATTCGTTTTCAGCTAGTGTTTACACTGAAAACATTTATGATTTATTTCAGACATTTTACTATTATGAACAATACTAAATCTTTATTTTATGTATTTTTTGGTGTTATACCTCTGTAGAATAAATTGCTAGAAATAGCTGTGTGGTACTATTTCAAAATAGCTATTTCCAAACTATCCTCCAATGTAGTTAATTTGTATTTGGCAGATTATTAGCTAAGGGATATAAAATGGAGACAACAGATATAAAAATGAAGTTAGGAAAAAATAAGGACTGAGCACAGAGCAGAGAATGAGGTGGATTTAAAGTTTTGCTTTCTCATAGATAGGAAAAGAGGTGCCCTAGTTAAGGAAAGAGAGAACCCTCCCCCTGGGAGCAATTCAGTGTGCATAGAACAATATAGTTACTGAATTTGATAAGAGAGAACTTATCTCAACATTTGCATAATAAGGATTAAGAGCCTTGCAATTCATTTTCTATAATTAGGAGGCATTGGAGAACAAGAATACACAGAAATTAAAATCATGGCAAATAACCCAAAGGAAAGAAATGCTTCTAGGTCAAAGGTAAATATTTTTCCCAACATATTTCAATAAAAGCAGCATCAAGCATAAAGAAATGCTAAGCCCATCAGAATAAAATCTTACATTTATAAATATATATATATATATATATATATATGATGGATTAGTTCTGAAATTGTATTTTATTTTCTGATGAGCCAATTATCAAGATCTTTTAGCTATGATAGAAATTCTCTAGATGAAACTGTAGAAGTCCATCTCCATATCTGGCAAAACAGGCACTCCATTTTTTTTATTCCTCCTGTGTGATAGTTGGAGAGGAGACAATTATGAAGTGTGATAGCTCCAAGGAACCTTAATCCACATGTCTACAATGCTAGTGTGAGGCTTCTTACAAATGAAAGGGCTCTGAATGGCTTTTGGGACTTTCCTTGCAAATTGTCCCACAGAGAAATTTGTGCTCGCTGGCATCAAGCCCTGGCTATAAGCCAGAAAGAGTTACAGAAAGAGATTAAGGTGTCAGGGCTAGAAAGAGTAAGGAAAATGAAACTGGGTAGTGCATATGCCTAGCCGTACCACACACTTGATTTACACCTAGATTGTAAATACTTTACAATGGACAAAATGCCAATAGCTGTTCCACTACGCTTCTGAGGCAGTAAGTTTGTGAGTGATGTATGTCTTGTATTTTTCCAACTCTATTGTAATGTTTCATTTTTTAAAATAATAAACCATTTGCAATTTTTTTTTCAGCAAAACTTTTGTAAGGACTGATCACATAAAATATTTGATGCAATTTAATACCTATTAAAACATATAAGTATTCCTTGAGATGGAATGCTACTAGCAGTGCCAGAGAGGATTATGGTTGATTGTTAGAAGTATTGAATGATACAGACATTAAAAAATCATCCAACTCCATAGACACAGCCTAAGCAACATAATCTAAATATGACCTATAGCACAATTAATTTTATTGGAAAGAGGACTTCACTATTAAGAAGTGCAGTCTGCTTGGGTTATTTCTCATTCTCCACACATCATGCAATGACTAGAGGAGAGGGTAGCACATTTTAGCTGGAAGCATTATTCAAGTATAAAATTACTCTAACACAAGGCAAAGCTTTTCCCCAAGGTTATTTTGATGGATGGCTCATCTTATAGATGCTGCAGCAAAAGAATTAAAGAATTAAGATTTTAAAAGCCTTCAGCATCGCTTGTTTTAATTCTTAAGAAAAAACTTTAGGTTTTTTAAAGATTAAAAATTCATCCTTAGAAACCAATAAATATTATTACTTAATGCTTATCAGTTAGGAAGAATGAATGAGAAATCAAGGCATTATAGCTCTAAGTGTAATATTTTTTGTAGATCGTGTTGATTCCATGCAACTGATAGGAATCTTCAGTCCCTGGGAGGAGAAAGGGAAGGGAAATGTACTTTCTTTTACAGCTTTATAGTTATATGGTCCCAGAGAGAGGTGTCTCTCCACTCTCCTCTCCACTCCCTTCCTCACTTCCTCCTCCCTGCCTTCCTCTTCTGCCAGTCAACCTCTCCCTTTCTCACCTCACCCTGTTAACAACATGCAGACAGCACTTCAAAGCCTGAATTTCTTGGAAGAATGCTCTAGAATCTATGTCTGGACAATTACTGGGTTATATATTTTTCCACTGGATCATCAAATCAGGCCTATTTTATTATAGTCTAATTGCTTCCTTTCTCTTTCATTTTTCTATATATAGGCCTAATATTGGCTACTAATGAGAGCTGATCATTGTTTTGGGTTAAATATCAAATAATTAGCCAAACATAATTTTTAACTTTTAACTTAGGCAATATGATATTTTTATTTGTTTTTTTATTAAAGATTTATTAAGTATATGATGGCTAAAATTTTATTGGAAAGAATCAAGCTATGTTAATTTACTGAAGCCACAAATATAAATGTACAAAATACTTTATTTAATTTTTAAAATTTATTTGTTTTTTATGTGTATGAGTGTACTGTCTGCATGTAGGTTGGTGCACCTGTGTCACACAATGCTGAAGAGGTCAGAAGAGGGCATCGGATTCCCCTGGAACTGGAGTTAAAGATGGTTCTTAACTGCCATGTGGGTGCTGGGAATCGGGTCCTCTGCAGGAACAGTCGGTGCTCTCAACTGCTGAGCCATCTCTCTAGCCCTATTTAAAAAAATTAAAAATTAGTGTGTATGTGTGTTTGCTTGCATAAGATTTTGTGTACCACTTGTGGGCAAGAGTGGACATGGAGGGCAGAAGAGGGCATCAGACCCCCTGGAACCAGAGTTTTAGGTGGTTGTGAGCCACTATGTCAGTTCTAGAAACCAAACTGGATCCTCTGCAAAGACAGCAAGTGCCTTTAACCACTGAGACACCTTTCCAGTCTCAGAAAGAATGTTTTACATGATTCTTCTGTGTGTTTGCATAGAGAGACTAGTTTATTTATTTATTTTACTCTGTGATATTTGTTTGATCATGGACCTAAGGTGGTGGTTGGTATTTTTAAAGAGCTTATGGCATGGCTTAAGATGAATATATCCTGAGGTAGATTATTTAAAAAATGTGTCCCAAGCTAAGTGTCTCTTTTACATGGGTGGTAACGCAGGCTAATAAATGTGGGAGGTAGGAAGAAATGAAAACAATGTAGAGGGACTGAATATTCCTCTTGATGTCAAAAGCTTTTATTGCCAAGATTATGGTGATTATGGAGCTTAAAGGGAAAGGCACAAAGTTGTAAAAACACTGTGCTAAGAACAGTTAAAGGTTTTCCTTTCCTTTCTTTGCTGTGTCTTAACAACTGAATTGCTGTTATAGCCAGTCAGTAAGAGGTTTGCCGACAATAAATACACCCGGTGTAGAAGAACGGAAAGGCTACACACTTTCCTCTGTAGTCAACAAACTGAACCCGGAGTGTGACTTCAATGTTGTGTTTTACTACTCAGTTTTCTGTACAGCTTACAGCATAATTAATGTGAGTAAAGGCGATTTACAAGTAGGTGATTTCCTGTACAGTGCCCAACCCAGACAAAGGCATGTGATACTCTCTGAAGTGATTTACTCAGGGCTTGTATCTTAAATGGTGTATGACTTGGGGAACAGATGTCTGAGGGAAACCTAGGAATAGCAAGGCCACAAAAGGACTACAAATCCCTGACTACAAGACTAAGATGATCAAAGTATAATTTGATTTTATCCCAAACAGTCACATGCAGTAGAGTGCTTAGACTAGTATGGATTTGGACATTAGATTTGACCAAAGTATCTGAATCAAAATATCACTAAATTACTCATCTGTTATTTTCTTCCAAACATAACATAGTTAAAGAAATAGTGTGCTTATCTGTCAAGGAACAAATGGGAAAAATAAAGTGATTAGGAATGGAGTCCTCAAAACTACTTTGGGATGAAGGTGTAGTTAATTACTAGAGTACTTGCCAAGCCAGCAGGGGGTCCTGGGTTCCATTCTTGGCATTACAAAAAACCCAACCCCCCATTTTTATGTATGTATATGTGTTTGTGGTGTGTGTGTATGCATGTGGAAGCCAAAGGTCAAATTCAGGTGTAGTTCCTCAGACACTGTTCACCTTGCTTTTTCTTTTTGTTTTTAAATTTTGTGTATAGGCATACTGGCTGCATGTGTGTAAGTACACTAGGGTCCTGCAGTGTCTGCAGAGGCATTGAATTTCCCTGGAAGTGGAGCTATGGATGGTTGTTAGACGTCATGCAGGTGCTGACAAATGAACCCTGATCCTTTGCAAGAGCAGCCAGTGCTGTTAATTGCTGAGCCATCTCTCTAGCACCCTGCCTTGCTTTTTTTGAGACAGGGTCTCTCACTGGCCAGGGAGCCTCAGAAATTGATTATCTTGTCTATTTCGTCAGTGCAGGGATTCCAAGAACACACCACCATTCCTGGCTATTTATTTTATTAATTTTAATTTTATTTATTTCTGTATGTGTATGAATGTACTGTCTGCATGTAGGGTTGTGCACCCGTGTCGTGCAATGCCTCGGAGGTCAGAAGAGGGTGTAGGATTCCCCTGGAACTGGAGTTCTCCTGGAATTGGAGTTTCAGACGATTCTCGGCCGCCATGTGGGTGCTGGGGATTGAACGTCGGTCCTCTGTAAGAGCGGTCGGTGCTCTTAACCGCTAGGCATCTCTCAGCCCCATTCCTGGCTTTTTAAATATGGGTTCTGGAGACTGGACTCAGGCGCTCATGCATGAAAGGCAAGAAGGTTACTAATGGAGCCCTGTCCTTAGCCCCTTTACTCATAAACAAAAATGGTTTTCTTTAATAAACAACCTGCAAAACCTTGATTATCAAGCTTAGGTTTCTTCTATCCTTATACAAAGTATGCCATGCAGAAGGGAAAGGATCCGCTATGACACATGAGGTCTAGGCTCTTCTGTGCTCATAAGAGTCTTGCTTGCTTTTCAGTTTTTATTTTTTCCTTTGCCATATTCAGCGCTTTCATCAAGTGACAGTCTTCAAAGAATAGGACTGCGTTATCACATGTGTTTCCGAGAAGCCCATTTTCATCTTTTGTAAAAGTGATGGTGAAGTGTTTACTTAGAAGTTCCCTGTTAGGTTATCTTTTCTCTAATATGCACCCTAATTATGTGTGCATGTGTAACCAGAGGAGCCGATGCGCTTTTTTCTCTCCTGTGAGTGAAGGAAGACATGTGGGCGCAGAAACAAAAAGACAGAGCAGGAAGCAGGAAAGAGGAGGGTGGTGCTTCCTCTGTCGCAATGAAATTCTGTGGCACAAAGGAAGGGGTTGCCCTACACAGCTATAAATGAAGAAAGCATCTAATCTGTAATAGCATATAGTACACAGTCTAGTTCAGTACCCACTCCCGTTCTTGTGGAAAGTAATGCGATTTACTTACTTTATTAAGTGTCCATTTATTTGCTCAGAAACTGATATTATAACAGTGACCTCATCGAATCACTGCTGGAAATTAATGAGATGCCAGACATGTACATTTAATACTGCAGCTGTTTGTTTAGACTTTCTAAATGACAGCTATTATACAAATAAGTATTTCTAACTACATGAGACTCACTAAATTAATTACATGGCATTTACTAGAAGATTTTCATGATATGGGAGCTGTATAGGAGGTCATTCAAGATGCATTCCCAGTTTTGGGAGATCTGGGGATGTATTTCATAACAAGTTAGAATCCTGTCATTATAGATCAGAGGTCTGCTTGGTAGGTGGACCATATTACCAGGATTTTGTCCTTCAAATGTTAAACCCAGCTGCCAGAGACGTTCTATTTCCTGACTTCAACTATGCCTATAAAAAATGTTGTTTATTCAAATTAATTGTCGCTTTGGCTACCCTAAGGCTGCTGTGGACCTAATCAGGCAGGGATTAAAGTACTTCCTCTTCATTTGCCCATTTCTGGTCATAACAGGTAAATGTCACTTGAACTTCATTGCAGCATGGCCTGTTATTGAAAGTGACTTTGATATGCCTTGTTCGTTGTGAACTGACTATGTACAGTTTCATTTAGTATACATACTTCTGGTTATAACCTTATTGAAAATTCTTGACTCTCAATTTTGAATGTGTCTAATAACTTGATTTCAGTGTATTTCTAGCAATCAGAAAAAAAATACTGAGATCTCTACTGAGCATTCTTCAAAATGTAATGTTTAGATGTCCAGAAGTTTTTTTGGGGGGATATGGGTTCTCTTTGTGCATTTTTAAAATAGTTTTTTTAACACAATAGCCTAAAGTATTAGAAGTGGGGGTTGAAGACATGGTTAAGGGCTCTGACCGCTTTTGCAGAGGACCAAGGTTTGATTCCCAGTAACCACATGGCTGCTAAGAACTATCCTTTCAGGGTATTTGACATTTTCTTCTCACCTTCTTGCCACTGCACGATACAGGTGCACTCATGTACATACAGGCAGTACACTCATATACAGAAAAAAATAAAATATTTTTTATGTGTATGAGTGTACTGTCTGCATGTGGGTCTGTGCACCCATGTCGTGCAATGCCATGGATGTCAGAAGAGGGTGTCAGATTCCCCTGGAACTGGAGTTAAAGGTGGTTCTTAGCCACCATGTGGGTGCTGGGAATTGAACCCGGGTCCTCTGCAAGAGCAGTTTGTGCTCTTAACCTCTGAGCCATCTCTCCAGCCCCCACTTCTAATATTTTAAATACATTTTAAATACATTTAATATTTAAATACATTTTATATTTTTAAATATAAAAATATATTTAAAATGTATTCTGTGTCATCCCCATGGCCACTTGGTGCTGAATCTCATGATTCTTATTGGTTTGTCTAGAACCCAATTTGTACCTGAAATGAAAGCATTTCACTTTTGTTTTGTCAGGAAACACATCTGGGCTGTTTTTAATGCAGTACAAAGTAACAGCACCAATGCAGGGCTACTATGTGCTTACATGGAGCTCTTTATCCGATCAAAACCTCAAAAGTAACTTCTCTTTTGGAGTTAAAATTGGCAATGTGGAAGAGGTTGTAGCATCAGATTGCAAGGGCCGAAGAGTGGGGATGGAATGTGAGATCACAGCAAAAACGGACTGGATTTTTCTTTTATTGTGTGTGTAAGCTAACCTCTTCGACTGGACTTGGGGACCCTGGGTTGTTCAAAACTGGACTCAGATGTTAATTAATTGGGTTTATATGGCCACTCCTTATGTTTATTGCCTATGCATACTTACTTGATCAAATAAAGAAAATTAAAAAAATGGCAATTGGACTATTCTTTAATTCTTCATGGGTTAATAAGAAAACAATAGTTAACCTAATATGTAAAAGATGCTATTACACCAAAGGAAAGCCAAGCCAACATAATAGTTTGTGATCTCATGGAGCAGACTAACTAATCCAGATTGAGGAAAAATTGTAAGCAACAGTGAAGCAAATAAATGGGCACTAATAATTAATTAAGACTAACCTTAGTAAAAACAGCTGACACATTCATTTCCTACTGTTGCATGGTGGTAAAATTTGTGATAGAAATTCTCTTCAACATCTACAGAAAAGGAGAACTAACTTCAGATTTCATTTTCTTGATTTATTGCAACAATAATTGGATTGGGTTCACATTTTGAACTAATTTCAATAATACTATAGTGTTTTTCAGATCTTTTTAAAAAGGAAGTTTCAGTTAACCCTTTAAAAATCTTTAAAAGTTTCTAGCATACCATTTAAGTTTGAAAATTACTACTTGGACCAAACATAGGAATCTGTTAGTTATTTAAGGGATCCTATCTGTCCTTTACCTAGTTTTCTATTAATATAGCTGAACTTTTGGAAAGCTCTCTGTCTTTAGATGTTATATTTTTGCTGCATTGAATGACTTCTATGTGACAAATTTATTTTCTTACTTAAAATAAAGACTTCCAAAAAATAAAACAGTGAAAGGATAGTTCACATGGTTTGGAGAAGGGACTTAGAGGATGAAACTTAGACATTTGAGGATACATCAGATATCAGACCTACTTCTTAACAACTGTGATCTGGGAGGAAGGTCACATACTGGATTCTGAGAGAACTTTTCACCTCCTGAAATAGCCAATGGTCAGAGACATCCACCTGTGACTTTATATCATAATATAATAACTTGATGAGAGCAAAGCTGGAATTAGATCAGCCCGAAACTTAGTCATAGTTGTTACCTTTACTTCCATAACAATTTTGCAGATTTATATTATCATATACTTATAGTAATTCCACTTTATATTAAGTAACATGTATATTTTTCACCTTTTTGAGACAGGGTCTTCCTGTAGCCTCAGATGGCCTGGAAGGTGAAGACCAGGTTGGCCTTCAACTCACAGAGATCAGCCTGGCTCTGCCTCCCAAGTGTTGAGATTAAAGGCATGAGTCACTGTGCTTGGCCTCAGTGACATAATTTTAATGTAATGAATTAACAGGAGATTTTAGACTCATAACAGGAGTCTTTGATGACATATGACAATTTTATGCCTTTATATTTTACATTCAGTAAAATATGTATATGTCCATAAATAACATATAAATGTTTTTAATAAAAATTAAACTTTTGCTTTATATCATGGTATAATTTTTTAAAGCCATTGATAATTTCATTGATTCAAAACAGTTAGAATTGTATTAGAGTCTAATGGTTTGTTTGGACTAAAAGTTGTCTTGAAGCTTTATTCTTACTATCTAAATGCTGCCGCTGATTAACATTCTAAGTGATGGTGAAGAGGGGCCTGGGAATAAGTAACATGATGCCATAACAAGTTCTGTTTGTTGATAAAGCATGGAGGAACTCAAAAGGAGGGTTTTTATGGGAATTTAGTTCTAGTACTTTTTGTCAAAACAAATCAACTAACACAGAAGAAACTGAAATATTCCTCTGTGTACTATACTTTCCTGAATCATTTGCTTTGCCCATTTTCCTTTCAATGTTTCTCTGCAGTTTGAAGTCTCTAAGTGTCACAGATTAATCTACAAATTATTTGTCTCTTTCCATAGGAACTAACAGACTCCCATGAACTCAGAATATATTTACTGAGTGTCTATTATATGATGTTTTCTTGTTAAAGAGCCCATATCACTCAAGGAAAGAATCCACAGTAGATAGTTTCTGTCTTCAGAAGAGAGGCACATAAAGAGGCCCATTGCATGAAGCAGGGGGGTGCCAATCTGAAGCCAGACTGGAGCACAGAGCAAAACTCTGTCCCACACAACAAAGACAACAAAAGAAAACCTAAACCTTTCATGTGGGAATTCAGACCTAACTACATTTTTATGGAAGCATCAAGTGTAATTCACACAATGTCTCCTGGGAAACCAGGCAAGGCTTAATACTGGATATTACACTACATTAGACCTAGCCTTTGGGGGAAACAAAGCAAGAAAAAAATTGCATGCAAATGTGTGTGTGTGTGTGTGTGTGTGTGTGTGTGTGCAGATTCCATTCAAATAGAGGCTGCAGCTTACAGGCAAGCATGGTGTTTTCAGTCTACTATGTGTTCAGAGAAAAGAGAAGTTGATGTGACACTATTTGCCTTTATTTTGTTCTGCAAGAAGGAACTGTGAAACCAAGAAGGGAAACAGGAACAAATATTTTATTAAAAATATCATTTTATGGAATTACCATAGATAGGAAGAATCTAAGTAAAGAGAAAGTTGGCTAGTGACTGAACACAGTAGAAAAAACAATTAGTCCTGTATTTGTTTATGTACTTTTTGCATGCTTGTACATGTTAGGAAGTGCCCCACAACTAACCTATACCTCCAGCCCTGGGTCTCCATTAATGAATGGTAATAATGATGAAGATTTATTGAATGTCATATAGGAAATCTTGTAGTAAGTATTTTATTCATTATGTCACTGAATCTTCATTTTATTTTGGCTCATCTAATAGGCATAATTATTATATCTACGTTATGAAAGGCCAATTGAGAATCAGGGAGATTAGGCAATTTGCCTTAGTTGGTGTATTTACATTTAAATCCTTGGTGCAGCATTTGAACTCAGAATGTCTCATCCCAGAATCTCAAGAGTTTAATCACCACACACACTCCCTTCTGACTCATGAGTTTAATTAATATGACTGTGTATGGTTCACAGTCATATGCCTTTGTAGATGGTATAAAGAGACAAATAAAAATGGGCAGAACAAATGCAAAATGAAATAGCCATAAAGTTTCCCAGGCAAATTTGGACATACTGGTTTAAATAAAGCCTGGCTAATGTAATCATAAAGTGGTATGATGAAGCTGTTCACCTGAAGCTTCCTGTCAGAAAGAGTATTATCAGAGTTTTGCAGTCACATATACTTAATGGAAGACTGCTCTGGGGTGGGATATATCAGTTACTTTTCTCATCACTACAACCAAATACTCAATAACATCCACCTCAAGGGAAGAAGGATTTACATTGTCTAGGTTTCATGACTTGGAGGGCATGGAAGCAGGACCACTAGCTGGCCACCATGCCAGTATCTGGTAACCATGTGCCAGTCTAAACACATGAGTCAGTGGGAGGAATTTTCCATTCAAACTATTATATGGAATGACATTAATTATAATCTGTATAGGGATGCATAAGTCCATGCTTTGTCATCTCTTTCTCCTCTTCCTAGCAATTCCATTCTATGAGCAAATTACCCTTTCTGTCTTGTGTTTGATCTTGATCTATTCTCCTTCTAGTCCATCCTTGGCTTGCTAAACAACATTTATTAATAAGAACACCCTAGCTGAATTCCATACCCAAGATTTGTATACTTATGAAATACTGAAGAGGGCTACATGTAGAACACTCTTGAGTGATGGGAACTGAGAGTGGCTTACTCTTTCCAGGTGAGAGCTGAAGACTTGGGAGGTTAGCTGAGAGACAGGAGGGCTGATTTAATGATATATTCTTCTAGTTTCAAGGAGATTTCTTACATGTAAAGTTTAGTATATCTTGTATTAATCAGGAAGCCTGGGATCATATTCATTTGAGAGCCAGCATTGGTGGTATCACAGACCCATGTAGACCCAGGGTGTATATGAGGCATGCATATTCTACAGTTTTAGAAGCCCAGAACTTCCAAAATGCCAGTGAGAAGCAACCATTAGCAAAGACAGTTCAGCAAGTCCCACCCCATTACCATGTGCAGTTCACAGTGGATTGGGCCAGGTAAGGAGTTGAAGCAATATAGAAATTAGCAATGTATAACAAAAAGAGAACATATATGGTAAATACAGTAGGCTCTTGGACATCTGACAGGGGTTCATGGCAGGTTGGGGAGGAGAGGAAAAGAGGCATCTGTAAGTACAAAAGAGAGATTTCAGGTTACACGAAGAATACAGGGCAATAGCTATGCGGTGTGTAAGCAGGGTGCAGATATATGCCTGAGTCTTTTAAACATTATTGAAGATGAATTATAACTTTGCCTTAGATTCCTGGTGGTCCAAATAGAAAGGTTAAACAGAATAACTTACATGATTTTTACTATTTATAGAGGAAACACACCCAGATGTCAAATGTTAAAATCACTTTTCATCACAGTTCACACTTACACAAGCAAGGAGCAGACAGAAGTGAGCAAGCATAGGAATCTTATGATCCTGCTCTTTGGCATATTAGAAAGAACACTTACATTTCTGTGTTTGAAAATAATACTATAATTACTGAATTTCCAATTTATGTTACTTTAAAAAACACTGACATGTTTAAAAGTTTCATAGCAACTGCATTTGGTGTTATCTGTAGTCACATATGATTTTACTAGGCCAACATTTTGGTGGTATTAAGACGTCATCACAATAAAATATACATAGATAATAGATTTATACCCACACAGCTTCTGTTTGTTAGTCTTACGGAATCGAACGAGTGCAGGGCAGATAAAGAAAATATATATTTGAGAGGGGGTAGTTCATTCCATATTGCCTGTCACATTCTAAAATGAAATGTAGTTCATTTCTCTCCTTCTTCAATTCAGTAAGTTTATTTTCTTAGAATCCACCCTCTGAGTTAATTTTAAAGAACTAGCTTTGATTAAGTACCACATTAGAAGTGACTCAAAATACAGCCATGGTTAAAATAATGAGAATTTATACCCACAGAAGAAATTCAAATCTGAAAATTAAAAACACCACCACCAGCAATAACAACAATAATGAATTCTGTATCTCTGAGAAAATGGGTATTCATTATTGTTTAATGTGATTAAATGATCTAGCTTCAGGAAGCAAATTTAGAAGACATGCCTGGGCAATGACCTTCATTTTATAATTCATATAACAAGAGGTACCATGAGATCCTAAGACACAGCTCCGGTTTCACTTGGCCGCAAAGTTAGTTAATGCTATTGTGCTGCTGCTCTTTATAGTGGAATGAAAAAATAAAAGGCATGCTTTCTTAGCCTTTGAAATAAATTTTCACATGGATAATCATTGGACGGTTTCAAAACATGAAAGATTTAGTGCTTTTCTTCTGAGGTATAATAGAAATCTGATAGTACAGTTAACCAAGATTTGTGCTAACTCACTTCATCTCATGAAGCAATCCTGGGGATTATCTACATTTTGTGTGCGAACACGCACTTTAAAAGAGATAGACAAAACAGTATATTCCTTTATTGTTTAGTGTATCTCACCTTCATAAAAGTCAACATATTGAAATATCAATCAATCCACCAATTGCTTTTTTGTTCCCTGATGCTGTATGGCTCATCGGGGACTCCAGACTGTGTGAGCAGCTAACAGGAAAGGAGACCAGATGTGTTATAGAAGCCATTGGTTTTAATCTCTGATGATTTCAGGTAAAATTGCATCAGTGAAATCATTCACATTATTGTTAAGCCAGTTTGAAATGGCAAACATGTCTAGGTTTATCGGTTCAAAGAATCTGTGTGCACAGGAACAGAGGTCAGAAAGGTGAAACATATTGTAGCTGCTGGGAACTCACTTCCAGCACATGGAACCTCCCCAGCCATCACTTTCGTATACTGGAAGAAACCATCATGTGTGTTTGGGGAACCATGAGGATACGTCTCTGAAGAAAGCCTCATGACATTTATCTTCAGTTATAAAATCAAGGAAAATAGCGTGCGTCCTTAATATAGCCAGCTCACGGCACAGTTGGAGAGCAAATGATTTTCTATGAAATCTTAATACAATTCCATTGTCTTACGATAACGGAGTACAGGAAATGCTACTCCAAAGTATGGCTTCTTGGCGTGTTGACTATTTTCAGATGAAGGAAATGAGAAGCTCTCATTATCCAGCACTCTCCAGCTATCTCCCAAATTTCTCCCCTGAGAACCTGTTGGACGTTCTCTGCCATACATTCCCTGGAGGCAGAGGGTACTGCCCTGTACCTGAAGCTGAAGAGACTGATCAAACAAGGCTTGCTAAATCTTCCCTGACCCCAAATATTAACATTTAGGTCCTACCCCTGATTTATACATCCACTGGCCTGTTTCTTTTCCGTCAAACATAAGCATGAAACATAGTTTTCCCTGGGTCACGGGCTCATTATTTCTGAACCCTTCCCTGTCACATCAAATAACTCATTATGCTTTTCTGTTGTTGATCAGTCTGACCTAGGGGTGCCACCACGAACATGAAAATGAAAATACTTTTCTACCCTACACTAGGTTTTCAACTTTGATTTTTTTTCTTTGAAATTCACAGAGGATTGTGTATAATCTGTTTTCAAGATACAGTTGTAGGAAAACAAGATTGACAATTAGCATGAAATATTTACCATGCCAGATTTTACACACTTGCAAACAAATTTTTAATTTTCTGTTACTTTTTCTAAGGGTCTCTTGAGAGTTTTGGAGCAGTATGAACTTTCCTTGCATAATATTTCTGCATTAGTCTCATTAGATTTTGAATAGAATTATCAAATGTTCCTTAATATTATTATGTTACAAAATAGCTTTTTAGATAATTATTTAATTTGAACACTAAATTTAATGCTTAATAGGATAATTTTCCTTTGCTACTATTTTTCTTTTTTAATTTTGTTTTTTAAAATTTTAAAAAAATTTTATCTATTTATGTGTATGAATGTACTGTCTGCATGTAGGTCTGTGCACCCGTGTCGTGCAATGCAGCAGAGGTCAGGAGAGGGTCTCGGATTCCCCTGGAACTGGAGTTCTCCTGGAATTGGAGTTACAGATGGTTCTCAGCCTCCATGTGGGTGCTGGGGATCGAACCTGGGTCCTCTGCAAGAGCAGTCAGTGCTCTTAACCACTAGGCCATCTCTTCAACCCCATAAGTGCATTGTCTACATGTGTGTAAGTGCAACCATGTCATGCAATGCCTGAGAAGTCAGAAGAGGGCCTTGGATCCTCTGGAACCGGAGTTAATGATGGTTGTTAGCCACCATGTGGGTGCTGGGAATCAAACCTGGATCTTCTGTAAGAGCAACCATTGTCTTAACTACTGAGCCATCTCTCTAGCCCCTTCTACTATTTTCTTCAAGAAGCTTAATTTTCAAATATATTTTTCATCTCACACTGGCCTGTCTCAACCTTTCTGATCTGCATATTCTGCACTCTGTATACTTTAGCAAGCATCACGAGTCCTCTGGGACTAACTACTGGCATCTGCTAATTTTTCTATATTGAAAAGACTTAACTAAAACTCATTGTTTTGAGATGAATGTCATTCCATATGCCAAGGCATATGGGGGAAACAGGAGCTTGGAAAAGAAAAGACAATGAAGATGCTTAAATCTTCATGTTATTTATTGTTCATTCATTCATTGCTCATTCATTCATTCATTCATTCATTATTCATTCATACATTCATTCATTCATGCATTCATTCATTATTTGAAGTGCTGACAATTGAAGCCAGGGCCTTAATCAAGCACTCTACCATCAAGCTATATCCCAAGTCCCTTCATATTTATTTTAGTCTTCATTAATTTTACACCCCATTCAGTGATCCTAACAGTGGTGGGAAAAATTTTCAACTACTCAATGTATATTCTAAAGGGCTCTAAGAATTCCTTTCTGATGTTCAACTTTTGGCAGACAGTTAAATGTAGGAACATTATTCACAGGAGAAAACATACAATAGCATTTATAGTCTGAATCTCAAGTGTGTAATAAAAGAAGCCGTGTGCCTGAAATGACATCCTATTGATTTTTGCTAGTGAAATGCTGGACTTAATAATTAAAAAGCATTTTTAGAATCAATTACTTAATAATTCACCGTATATTGTACTTCTAGATGAAACTGTACCATCTCACAAATTCCAACAAATTTTCATTTAACTTTGTTTTGTAGGTACAAATGAAGAAACAATTTATTCAGAGATAATTTTTTGCTTAATGTATTTGGAAGTTCAGCAGGCATGTGCCACACACTTGTATTCCAGAATCTGGGAAGTGGAGTCAGATAGATAGTAGGATGAGTCCAAGGCCAGACCTCGCTATCCAGTGAGAGCTCATCTCAAAAAATGTGGAAGTTCTCTAAAAATGTTTCACAAACTACAGGTTATAGAATATTTGTATATAATTTTCAGTATTGCTAACATATAATATGCACAGATAATGTAGTTCTTTCCAATTAACAATACACCAGAGTATATGAAGAATACGTACAAAATATGGCCAGTTAATCAAATACACAATAAAAGGTACTCTTAATAATACATTATCTTTTTAGTTCTCATAAAGACTATTGTTTATATTGCAAGAGACAAGAAAAGGTAAAATAGAAGGTGAGAAGACTGAAAATAAATCAAATTATAAAATACCTTCACTTTATGTGGGTATTTTAATAAAAATTTCACTTCCCAGATAGTTATTTTCATTATCTTCTTTAAATTGTAAATAAACTTGGCATGTTGAGCACACATTAATGTTTCCTTATAAACCATAGTTATCAATAAACTATTTTTTATTTTAATATATTATTTTACCCAGTTTATTCTAATTATATGTGAAAATAATTTTGTAGGTTTTGAGGCTTGGGAAGTATGGCATTTTGACATGTTGAGCTGGAGAAATGGTCTGAGAATAGGTCTTTTGAGTCTGGGTCCTCTTTGGGACTGCATCCCCAGGGTGGAGATGAGGTTTCTCTGAAGTTGTGTTTACTGACTAAGCCAAGTTTCCTTTTCCAGAAGGAATGTAGTTGTCATCCAGCCATTCCCCAGTAGCGTCATCAGATAACCCAGAAGGATTCATAGCCAGAAGCGACAGAAGATAGTCTTCATGCTCAGACACAGTTTTCCCGCACTTCTCTGAGGGCAGCTCTGGGTGATTACCTGCAGGATTTAATGTGCCCTAGACAGCTTTCATTCACCGTGGACTTCTGCCTCTCACCCTCCCATAACTTCCCCTAGAGCCAAGAGGACTTTTTCCCCAGGCCATTTCCTTTCTCTTGGGCACATTCATTTCCTCTAAATCTTACTTTCTACTTCACCAAGATTCCAATACTCTTTTCCTTTTCCCTAGGAAGGTTTCATGCATGTTAATACACTTTTGCTTCATCTCTGTTTGTCTGTCTACTGTCAGTTCATTTCAGGAAATGCTCAGGGAACATTAAATATGTTTCCTTTTTTCCTTACATAGGTAAAAAATGAAATGAAATTCATACTTGCTTCTCCTCCAGTCACTCTCAGAAATTATTTATACTACTTATCAATTCAAAGTATTTATTTCCAATTGGTATTTGCATAATTAAATTTATAATGTATAATGAAAAATCCAATTAGCTACCTTTTTTCTATTTGAAAGAAAAGCTTAATGTTTACTTTCAACCTATGTGCAATATTCTCCTGCAATTTATCTGACAAAAATTGTAAAATGGAAAAGAATCTATCTTACAAATAGAGAACACTTGATCTAATTGCTGCTGGTCTGTCTTTATATCTAACATAACCTTTACTTTCAGCGGTAGCTTGACAGATAACCTGAAAGGTAGAAAAAGACCAATAGATTGTACTGTCTTTAATTAAGTAATTTTAATTTTTAAAATCTGACTGCTTTGCCTACATTCATGTAAGTACACCAGGTGTATGCAATGCCCAAAGAGGCCAGAAAAGGATCTGAGATGCCCTGGAACTTGATTGAGTGGGTGCTGGGAAGTGAACCTATAGGAGCAACCAGTGCTCTAAACTGCTGAGCCATCTCTTCAACCTTGGCTATCTTTTATTTGTGTTTTATCATGGTTTTTCAGAAATGCACATTTTTAAACTTCTGATAAAGGTAGAATGCCAAAAGTTAGAAACAATTTTAAGTTTTACTCAAATTACTTATTTCAGGAATATATTCAAAGAAAGCCACATGCATGGTTGAAATGAATTTGAAAATGTGGTGTGGATTTTTCATTGAGATGATTTAAAATGTGATTTTTAACTCTGGATAAAAGCTTGAGTTGTGTTATACAACTTTTCAGCTCTTCATTTGAACAGAAAATAAAATTGTCTTGGATGATCTATTATTAGAAAAAAATGTGTGCATGTGTTTGAATGTGTGTGAATTTGAGACACTGGCACATCTTCCTTTGTCTCTTTTTGTATACTTCTAGCACCCAGACAGGGAAACCCACTTTCTCTATTCTACATAATAGATTGATCCCTTCCTATAGAGATATGGAGTATGATATTTTTATATATATGAAAAAATTATATGTATTATAGAAGACAGAGTTTTTTCTTGGTATAATGTAAGTCCATTGTTTAAGATTGAAAAGGGAATGCAGCCAACAGGAACCTGGGAACTTCTGAATAAGAATGGATTTCTGCCTTCATTAGTCAGTTACAGCACATACCAACTCATGTGCTTATGAGTTACATGTATTTTGCAACACATGATAGGCTTCTGTTCTTTCTCAATGCTTTGGAAAATCACCAAACTGAGGTTTTAATTTTAGGAGAGGACCATATGTGGGAATAATAAACCCAATTCCAGCTTAGTAGTTGAAAGAAGAGTCATGTTTAATAGTATTTTTGGATATTAAAGTCAAGCGACTTTAGTCAATAAACTTCTGATTTTTCTGAATTGCCCTCTTAATTATCTACAATAAATTATCTATTCATTGAATGAAGAAATGAGCAAAATGGAGCCTGGGTAAAGTTATGGGTGATTAAATAAGATTAACAAAGCAAAATAGAATAAAACCAAAAACCCAAAAGTTGAGAATGAACAATAATCTCTAAATCCAATATAGGAACTTTCTATTTTATAATTACCTCTTAATAAAAGTTGTGAAAATACAATCTCATTCTATTTTTTCTATGGATTTTTTGGAGATAGGATCTTGCTATGCAGCCCAGACTATCTTTAGACACATTACATAGCCCAGAATGGCCTTGAACTTGACACTCTCCACCCTCAACTTCCCAAGTGCTAGGGTTATACATGTATGCTACCCTGCTCAGGGTGATTCCAAAGTTGAACTTTACCTTTCATATTCCCTTTCTTGGGGACAGCTTGAGTTAATTATTTTTAGAGTGATAAAGATTACATCTGTAGAGTAGGATATCTTCTTAATAATGTTGCTGACTTTCAATTTTACCTTCAAGAGCCGCCACTGTCTGCTGCTGGCATATTGCATTCTGAGTCCTGGTACAGATAGCTGATACTGTTTCTTAATTGTTGTAACTTAATAGTTTGAAACTGAATCACAGTTGAGGAGTGAAGCAAAGGTTTCAAACAGCACCAAAGTTTGTTGGGGAATTGATAATAGATGCAAGTTGTGACGTCAGAGGCTAGGATCACTTGAAACAGAACAGAACAACAGAATAAAATGAGGAAAGGTTGGTTCAGAATGAAAGTTAAAAATGTGCCCAAGGTCAAAAATGACAAACAAGATAGCTTGAGTTATAAAAGTAGAGGGTCACAGGAAGCCATCTATGGGCCTGGAAGATAGTCTGTCCCCTAAATAGTCTCTCTGCCAGGAACTACACTACATTTCTGAACTTTCTTGACATATGCGATGTATTTCAAATGTGACATACCATTTCTTATCATGGACCACAGTTTGACTTAGGAATGGATTTTAAAAATAAAGTAGTTATGTTATCATTCCTATTTTCTAGATTAATATGTATCATGATTAGTGTTATGAATATAAATAGCAGTATTTTCCAGAGCAGTAGCATGAATGTGATACATGGAATATAGAAGGTTGACGTGGGTTAAAAGACCTGGAGTTACTTTCTGCAACAATGGAAGTCGTTTTAGGCCTTTTGGGTTTTTTAAAGTAAATGCATTAAACAGGCGGAATAAAACATTCCAGCTAACAGAAAAAAAAATGAAGGGCTAGATCAAGAAAGAAGAGGAAGACGAGGAACAGGAGGAGGAAGAAAAGGAGGAGGAAGAAAAGGAGGAGGAAGAAAAAGAGGAGGAGGAAAACAGTAAGAAGGACTGGGGGAGAAAACTTTTATATATTTGGTCCATACTCAGCTTCCAAGTCAGAATAATTTAGTGTCTTTCTAGATGGGCCTGAAAGACTTAATTAACCCAACTCAGATTTTGATGACATTTTACTTCCCAGAACTGGTCTTTTAATTAGTATTTGACTGAAATATACTGACTGCAAACCTGTTTTACTGTTGTTCTACTATTTTTTTCCATCTTAGAATTTCTTTGGGGAAACGTTGCGCTCTACCTAAATCCTACCTTGTTTTCTGGGACTTTCAGCCGAGCCTCCATCTCTTCTGCTTTAGATCCCTTTTTTTAAAAAAAATATTTATTTATTTATTTATTTTCTATGTGTATGAATGTACTGTCTGCATGCAGGTCTGAGCACCCATGTCATGCAATACCTTGGAGGTCAGAAGAGGGTGTCGGATTCCCCTGGAACTGGAGTTCTCCTGAAATTGGAGTTACAGATGGTTCTCAGCCACCATGTGGGTGCTGGGGATCGAACCTGGGTCCTCTGCAAGAGCAGTCGGTGCTCTTAGCCATCTCTCCAGCCCCTAGATCCCCTTTATGTAGGTAGCAGTGGTAACCCCAGGATGTTGGTTGAATGTCCAGGATACATTGACCCAAATACAAGACTGAAGGTGTTGGGACTTGCTGTCTTATTTTTTGAAGAAACAGATTTAATGTTTCAACCATATTCCATTATGCACATATCCCTTAAAATAAGTACTTAGCCTGTTATAATTGTTCTTGACAGAAGACACTCCACAAAATATCTCCCAGAAGTATCTCCTATATAACCAAATTTATTCATGTATTCATTTCTATTCTCTTTCTTGATGTTTTCCTCATATGAGTAGTACATCATTTTTTATTTTGTTATGATTATAACTGTGGTCTAAATTACTAGACCAAGAGAAAATAGAAAAGTTTCTGTGTTCCTACCCAACATATTGGAACAAAAGTAATTTAACAAAGAATGTGCTTCCTCCTACTATGCTAGCTGGTAGTGGTTGTTCCAGAACCCCCCTCCCCCCCATTTTGTAAATGTAGTTGAACTCTCTTTGTGAGAAAAAGATTATTTTACTACCTCTGGTAGGAAGATCCTTGGAAAGTGTAGAAACTCATAACTCTCTACATCACAAATATTTACTTAATATTTTTTTCAAGATCCCAAACAGCTCCCAACTCAACTCACAGACAACCCCCTGACATTTTATTCACTCCTTTTCCTCTTTCCACCAAGGTTCTGAGAATTAGAGTCTGACCAGTCAGTCGTTCAGGGTTTGAGGCATAGCTCAACAGTAGTGTGTCTAGCATGCTGAAGGTGCTGTGCCAAATCCCCAGTACTAAAATAGGTGAAAATAGTAAAGCAAATGAACAGTTTTAGTCATTCTCTGAATGAAATCTATCAACAATAATTAGAACAGATCCGGGCATAAGCAGCCAGAGTCCTGGAGGCTTTATCTAGGATAGAACTGAAAGCATCCCAGCGCATCTATCGATGACAGTGTCATGCTGTAGCATCAGAAGATTGAATAGCCCCAACTCTAGACAGTTATAAAAGGCTTATTTACTTAGAGAAGATGTGTTTTCATTTTTAAGAGATTTATATATGATGTTATACAATTTAAATTTGAAGGCAAGGCAAACTGTCAAAGACATTAAATTTCTTGAAAACATGCAAGGAAAAATATAATTTTGATGATAGAAGATCAAAGTTTAGGGTTATGATACAAGGAGGGTTTTAAGATAAACTTAAATGCTTGATAAAATTTGAGTCTTTTGCTGCTTCTTCCTGTGTTCTTTCTCCATCAGGTTTCCTAGATAACCTCTATCCTCACACTATACAGAAAGCTCTTGATGGATTAATTAACACAGACACTTTACTTTCTTAATTACCAGTCCTCCTGGAAGGCTATAAATTTTGTAAGGAAAACCTCAGGGGACCATATTTAACCCAAATGAGCGGTTCTTTAGTAGCGGAAATTCAAAGGGCTGCATTCCTGGAAGGAGACGTATTTG
Source organism: Rhizomys pruinosus (assembly GCA_009823505.1). Lineage (NCBI taxonomy): Eukaryota > Metazoa > Chordata > Mammalia > Rodentia > Spalacidae > Rhizomys > Rhizomys pruinosus. The sequence continues at coordinate 1,419,196 of VZQC01000186.1, read as the reverse complement.
CTGGATTAAAGGATTCCTGACCTGCAATTATATCACATTAGAGCATTTCTATTCGATGTGTGTACAGACACCTTGACAAATATTCAGGATCTTTGGAAGGGAACCGAGTAGATAATTGTAAGGTTTAGGGACGAATAGGCACAGGAAATTATAAAACATCTTTATGGAAGGAAGGCTATTGTTGCATTTTGTGTGAGTGCTGTATTCCTAGCATGCCTCCTGAAGAATAATGTGCTCAGTGCTAAACAGAAAGCATCCGGGCAAATGTTTCCTTCCAAAAATTCAGTAAACTATTGTGTAACCACTCCTCTTCTGTAATGTTAGGGGTACTGCTCCCCTGAGATGATGTCCCCTCTTGAGATGATTTCCTCTTTAGGAACTGGTACCACCGGTGTCCGGAAACTCTTCCTTCAAGGAACTGTCATCATTCTGACTGAGGTTTGGACTCAGGACTGCATTGGTCTTTTGACTTCTGGGGTGTTTGGGTTATGGGACATGCATAGAAATATGACTTTGACATACAAAAACAAAAGTTGGCAGTTTTAAAAAAAATCACACGGTAATTGCTAAAATAGAAAATGCATCTTTGAATCAAATTTGGCAATACAAATATAAAACATATTGAAAGCATTGAGTTTATTTAATTTTGGAAATTCATTTATCAATCTGTCTTTACTGGAATTACATACAAAAACTCAGTCAATGGTTGACGGTTCTGTTCACTTCCATCTCTAAGAAATATATTCATATAAATAAAATGATTTAGAAAAGGATACTTAGGGCTACAATTAATTAGAATCTTTTCCTTTCACTAATGTTTTAAGAAGGCAACTCATTTATGTGCTGCTGGAGCAGTTCTTATCATAAGCAAATTAAACTAAGAAATGTCTGCTTTTAGAAATTTTTCTTTTGCAATCTGATTTGCATTGACCTCGGGGATCTGTTGGGTGAAATATTGCTATAAAAATTCATACCATCATGTTTGTCTGAATATAAAACATTAAATTGGGTTATCATTGAGTATCCAATAGTGAACAAGAATTATATCCATTAATATGTAATGCTTCATTGTTGTATGGTCTTATTTTCACTTGCCCTCAAGGCTAAATGCTTTGTTCTTTATAAGACATCCAGACACAGAATAAATCAGGCATGAGCTAGCTGTTCATCAGTTAAATTAGTGGTAAAACAGAGGAAGAGTAATTCTTGGACTAGATTTCGCAGTTGTTCAGCATTACAAATGATTTTTGCTTATTTTATTTATTGTTTTATATTATGCAATTATAATCTTGCCCCAAAACATTTTTCCCATCAGAGAAATATTCATTAACTTGTTTATTTTCAAAGGTTAGAGACCCATAAAATTATGTTTATTAAAGATGTGGAAATTAAATACATACTAGGTATTGCTGCCTTTTGCATGAATGAATGCTTGCTTGTTTGTATCACTCAGACGTGAAGTCAGCCTTAAACACATCGGTGTGGCAAGCTGCTGACAATTGTCTGACCTAGTGAAAGGTCTTGTTAGGCATTCTCTTTGTTCCTCCTGGCTGTGTTCTGTGACACTCTGTGCTATCCTCTAAAGTGGAGGTTGGCATCCTGGACTGCAGAGAAGATGACCTGCAATAACTGGAACCACACAATGTCTTTGTCTTTATTCAGCTAGGCCCTTTGCCTTGGTAGATGTGATGATGCTAGCATTGCATTGGAGTGGAAGGCTTTGATTACTTTGGGGATCAATAGTTATTCTAAGCCATTATTTGAAGCATGTTGAGCAACACAAACTTGCCATCCCTCTCCTCTGTTTTTAGACACATGACTCTATTAAGGGAAATTTAATCCGTATGTTTCTGATTCCTTTACACTTAACTCATCAAAATGTTGTTTTGTAAGAGCTCTTTGAAGTCAGAGAGGCCTTTTAAGTCATATTTTATGAGACTTTTTCAAGCCTCTTTTCTTAGGAACAGGAAGTGGCATTTAGCCAACAGTTAACAAACTCAAACAGCAAAAGGTTCAACTCGGGTTTGAATCTCTGAAACCACGAGTGTTTGAATGGACTTCTGACATGACCCATCTTTGCCCTATATTAGTGCCAATAGCCATCATAACAGCCCTAATTACCCAGACAACTCCAGGGTCCTACCTGACTGCCAACTCACAAGTGTTTCTCTAATCAATCTACTTCATGCTAAATTATGATTCACTTAACTTTAAAAGAACTACTTTATTACCCATTCGGCCTAGCATTTTTTGTGACTTCTGTGAGAGCTATTTAAATTGTCACTCTCACAAGCTGGCTAGCTAGCACTTTTAAATCTACTCACTAATAAAAGCACATGAGAGTTCAAGTTCACAGGACAAGAGAATGTTGATTGACCATGAAAGCTTCCACCCACAAACACACAAAGATTGTTCCAGACACTCAGTTCTGAGAAGAGAACACAGATCTTGGAATCCTTTAGAAAATAAAACACACATTAAAATAATGAATGACGCATCTGGCTTCAGAAGTTCTTATTTGATTTATATTCAACAGTTGTAAGTATAAACCAGCTCCTATTTCCCAGGAAATTTACAGCCCAAAGAAGTTAAGGTGCTTCCCTCTGTCTAATATATTTGAAGTGATTCTGTCCAGTATTAAGTAGGCTTTGCAATCCTCCTGCCAAGTCCTGATTCTACCACCTGCAAGTTATGTAACAATGAATACACTAAAAAGTAATAGCTGATCTAGGTTAAAAGCTTTAACTAAGTAGTCTAAAAAGCAGCCTGGACAGAGGGAGTAAGAGTTGATTCTAGAATCAAGAGAGTGTCAGTAAGGAACTGCTACAGAGGGTGGCCGGCCTCTTCTGAGGAGCGCTGTGACTCTGGGCTCCATAGCCACTGTTTACGTCCCAGGCCAAGGAACATGGGGATATGCTGAAGAAGACCTGTGAAGATATGACAGGATAACCTAGGAGTAAAGGCCTGGGTGCTCTGGCATTGGATGGGCTGGTTCAAAGACTGACTCAGTCCTTCCAGCCATAACTGGATCTATGGTCTTGGGAACGTGGGGCTAATAATAGAACCTATTTCACGGAGCCATTGTGAGGACTAGATGAGATGATACATTTAAGGTAACTGGTGGAGTGTTGATAAACAGCAACTGTGAAGCTGATGACAGCAGAGGGGATGTTGATGTTGGAGAGGACTGAGGAGTCCTGTTACAAGGAAGCCGTCACTCAGACACGAGTTAACCCATGAAGGGAATTCTGAGCACCTCGCGTTCCCCATTCCCCAGCCTTCTAGGATTTCTCATTCAGGCTTTAATGACACTTGTTTATTGATGACTGTCAGATCAGTTTTCTTCTTGGCCTTTTTCAGAGCAAGACCACAAAGCCTCCATCACCTGATCTTCATCTTTTCTTCTATGCTGCTTCCCTTTTTCTCTCTGACATCCCATAACTGCCTATGGTGTCCCCCATCTCTAGTCTCTTTACTTCTCGTTTACTTGAACAGTTTAATGCTCCAGCACCTGTCCTCTGTAGAAGCTTCTGTCTCACTTTTACTGGTGCAAGTGCTCTTCTATGGTTTTATGCTTCCTCATCCAACTTCTTTATAACCCCTATCTTGTCACATGAGAAATCCATTGAGTATTTGTTCCACATCCTTTTGAATGAACTGACAGGCTAGAGACTATATATTATGTGCTTGGATGGTGACCCTCACAAGGCCCAAGTGCGAGGAAAGTTGAATGTCTTGGTTCACTGCTATGAGTTTGATCTTTCTCTATGAAATATATGCAGCTGTGCTCTGTAGAAGCAGTGAATATTATATTTTGAATATATATTTGGTACCAAATCCTGATTTCAAAGTAGCTTCACCGTGCCAGAAATTTTCCCTGATAGATCAGTGCATGGCATGGAAGAAACATAAAATATTTGCTGAATGGATGTATAAAACCAGAGGAGATGCACTATTGGGCCAATTAGGATGATTTTTTTCCATCTTTGTGTTCATTAAGGTATCTGCTTTAGTTCTTTGGGATGATTTTTCTGCTCTTTAGAAAGACTTGATTGTCCTATCAGCTCTGTCAAATGCCAAAGTAAAAAGTATCCTATATTCCCACCTGCACTGCTACCACATTTTTTCTCACCCACATGGGAACTGTTGAGAAGATTGTACATAGCCCTCAACACCCAGCTACCTACGCAATGTGAAAGCTGTAGGTCACGAGCTGTGAGTACTTGATCTACATGATCAAGAGATGGCTCAGGGTTTGGCAGATGGCCTACTGTGAGGAACTGTGAACTCTGCCTGGCTTCAGAGCCCTGATGTGAATCCCAAATCCACCTGAAGCCATTCTAGTATTTGAAAGTGAAACTGGAAAGCATAAAATTCAGTCAGCTGCTGAAAAGCTGCTCAAATCATCGTGTGTCATCAATCCTCTGCATCCAGGATGCCACCTAAGATCTAGGTCAGTCCCTCTCTGCAATCATTACAAGGCCAAAATGATCCTGTGGTGATTTTAATATTGCCTATTTATAAGCATAAAAGTGATTTAATTCATTCTAGAAGTCATCTTAAAATGATAAAGAATAAAACATAGCTGTATTTTTACATAGTAAGGTTACAAAATTTTCTAAAAAACATTTCATTTGGTTTTAAAAATATACTTCTGTTTATCTCCTTTCTGTTCTCTCTCTCTCTCTCTCTCTCTCTCTCTCTGTGCACAGAGTTGAGTGGTATGTGTGCTGCATCTTGATATAAAATTTATTTCTTTTTAAAATTTATTTTATTATTATTTTTGTATGTGTATGAATGTACTGTCTGCATGTAGGTCTGTGCACCCGTGTCGTGCAATGCCGCGGAGGTCAGAAGAGGGTCTCGGATTCCCCTGGAACTGGAGTTCTCCTGTAATTGGGGTTACAGATGGTTCTTAGCCACCATGTGGGTGCTGGGGATCGAACCTGGGTCCTCTGCAAGAACAGTTCGTGCTCTTAACCGCTAGGCCATCTCTCCAGCCCCTAAAATTTATTTCTTATCCTGGGTTGCAGTAAAGTAATTTGAAAGCTGCTGTCTTAGAAACTCTGAAACAACCTGGGGTTTGGATGTTGATCAAGAAAGCTCAGCCAGTCTGTAATGCCAAACAGCTAAACTGGATCACTCCTTGGCACCAACTCATGTATGTCATGGGATTTTCACTAATTTGACTTTCAGTTTTTCATGTAAATGGAAGACAAGGGTATGTTAGATGATATATAAATGCTCATGTCTAATTTGATTCTTTTCCTCTTAATTAGAGAAACATCTACCATATATTTACTGGTGTCAGGGCTTGTTCTAGATACCGGGCGATAATAGTGTCAGTCCTTGTCTTCTCACACAGAACATGAGATATTTCCTAGCAAAATGCCTTACAACTCCAAGTTACAACGTTAGCTGGTTTTTTGGATCTTCTCCTTGCTCCAGCTGTCAACTTTCCCTGGTAAAAAGGCTAATAAAGAAAAAACTAGAGTGAAAAATAGGAAAAAGTCAGGGCTGACTGTCATAGAATTAGACTCTTGGCATTAGAGGCCATGGGAAGTAGTCACATGTCACGCACATGCTTATCTTCTAAGCTGGGAGTTTTTCTCTTTGCCTAGAATTCCAGTGTTGGTGCTGTGGATATTGTCATTCCAGTGTTGTTGCTGTGGATATTGTCATTGGACATTCTGGATTTCTGTGCTCAGCAGGGACAAGAAGTGACTCCTCTGGCTTAATTCTGATGCAGATTTCCTCCTCTTCTTTAGTGGCAAAGCTAACCCAGCTGGGGTTTTATCCCCTTGCTGGCTGGTTATTTCCCTCCCCTTTTCGTTGTTAGATATTAGACTGTAACATTTAAGGATAGCTAAAGAGACTCACTTCTGATTATCCAGTCAGAAACAGTCCATGTTTAGTTCACCATTAAAGTAAGGAAAGAAGTTTCCTTTTCAGACAGACAAGAAAGGGCCTCTGCCAGGCCTTCCACATGCCTTTCCCACATTCTGTTTGTACTGGAATTTTAGAAAGGGACAATATCTTTCCTTCCTTCCAGCTGCTTGATGCAGCAAAAAGCTTCTCATGCAGTTTGATCATTTTAATGTAGAATGTTTATGCTGTCTCATATTCTCTCTTCTACAATAGAACTTTGCACCGTAAGCGCTTCATAGCCTCTAAACTCCTGTTTTCCTTTTCTTTCTCCCATCTCTACAAACTCATCTTGTCTTAAATATCTTAAAATTTTAACTTTAGATCATTCTACATAGCCATAGTAAGTCTTTTATGCCCTTTGAGAACATAGGTATTCTTTTTCTTTAACCATGTTTTATTTTGTAATGCCTGTTCCTTTGCTTCCTGGTAGCATATTTTTGATGACACATCCATAGCAACAGTAGTTCTATTTATATGTAAACTGAAGGAAAAACATGGACTTTGGCTAACCTGTGTGTACAAAGCACACCCGAATGTGATAGTCATTATGCCCCACAAGTGAGGACATGGTCCAAAGTTTAGCAGGATTTCCACAGATAGCTAATTATGTTAAATATTGTGAAGACTGCAGATGTAAATAGGAGGCCACTCACTCTCAGCTTGACAAGCTCAGACTAAGGAGTAGAGATGCCATGATAGCGAATTGTGGGGCAATGACCATTAAGTCGGGAGTAACACAGGAAGTTATTTTAAGTTCAGTTTTGATCAGAGGCATGAGAAAATGCCCATTTCTAGACTGTAGCCTTGGGTAGTAGTTGATAAAGTAGAGTAGTCCTGAGAGAGAAGGTACAGGAAGAAAGGTGTTAACTTCAGATTGAATGATCAGGTGAATGGATGTTGGATTTCTACTCAATAGGGAAAGAAATTTCAACAGTACATAAGTGAGGTTGGGATAAGAAGAATGTTTGAATGTTTCTGTTATGTGCCCTGCATAATAAATCACCTCAAACTTCACACCTTAAACAACAGGATTTCAGTGTTTCCCACCATCTGTGCTGGCTAAAATGGGCTCCCTGAGGTTCCACCGATTTACTTTACAGCATCTCAGCTGGGCTTACCTAAAGGGGCTACGGTGTAGAATAGAGGGTCTAAGATAATCTCCATCACTTATCCCTCACTGTGAGTGGCTGAAAAGTGAAAACTTGTCTTTGAACTAGAAGGGACTCTTTTTATTCTAGCAGGATGGTCTTAGATGGTCTACAATGAGAGATCAGGGAAGACAAAACTCATAGTGTTACTTCTGACAGATTCTTTGGGTTGCTAGAAGCGGAGTCTCCTTTGGGCCTCAGGCTAGCTGAGATTCTTTGTATAAAGAACTCCGCAGGCACAGAGAAGCACACATGGGACAGTTCATTACAGAATGCCACAATGTTTCTAGGACAAAAGAAGGGAGCAAGAATTTTCATTGTTTGGGAAATATTTTTATTTTTTTTCAATTTTTTTATTTAATTTTATTTATTTCTGTATGTGTATCAATGTACTGTCTGCATGCAGGTTTGTGCACCCGTATCGTGCAATGCCGCGGAGGTCAGAAGAGGGTCTCAGATTCCCCTGGAACTGGAGTTCTCCTGGAATTGGAGCTTCAGACGGTTCTCAGCCGCCATGTGGGTGCTGGGGATCGAACCCGGGTCCTCTGCAAGAGCGGTCGGCGCTCTTAACCGCTAGGCCATCTCTCCAGCCCGAAGCTCATTTTCTTATAGAACTAAGTAGTCATGAGGAATTTATATGAATTGATGTGCCATTCTTAAAAAAAATTCAATCAGAGGCTAAAACCACCATGGATCTCTAGAATAAAGCTATTATTAAGGAGTACAAAAGTGTGACATGAACTTGACTTTCAAACACATTTCTAAGTTTGAGTAGTTTTGAAACTGCCATGCCACTGTTACCTTCCTGTGTGGTAGGCTTTGAGTAAAATTCATTTTATGAAATGTGAAGAGTCTGCTTCTTTACCTGAAATGAATCTAACATGTTGGAATGTTACAGATATTGGGGTGGGAATATAGCTCAGTTGGGATAGTGCTTGCTTAGCAAAGCTCCAGGTTTAGTTCCCAGCACCACATAAACCAAGCATTTTGGAGGAGGATCAAAGTTCAGAGTCATATTTGACCACATAGAGAGCTCATGAGTTCCTATGTCTTGTAAACAAAAACCATTGTCTTTACTTCAGGCTGTCTTTTCAAGGATGCTTTACAAGGGAGCCTGGGCTACATAAGACCCCAACTCAAAAAATATAAAATAATAAAAGATTTAAAAATATGAACAACAAGCTGAAGAGATGGCTCAGCAGTTAAGAACACTAGTTGTTCTTACAGAAGACTCATATTCAATTCCTACCACCCTCATGGTGGCTAACAACCATACGCAACTCCAGTTCCAGGAGATCCGATGCCCTTTTTTGACTTCTGTGGGCATTGCATGACACTGGTGCACTTATGTTCATGTAGGCAATACACTAATACACATAACATAAAAATAATAAAATGTGATGAAAGGAGTTTTGTAGATACTGGAAGGAGAGACAGAGGATTTTCTTGTTTATAACAACAGCTGTGCCTAGAACATCCACCAGTCTCTTAAGCCACTTTTCTTTGTTCTTTTTTTTTTTTTTTTTTTTTTTTTTTTTGTTTGTTTTTTTTTTTTTTTTTTTTTTTTTTTCTTTTTGCAAAAAATGGTAGATCTATATTTGAAAAACAAAAGTTTGCTTAAAAGCGAATCTTTTTTTTTTTTAAATTTTTTTTTTATAATTTATTTATTTTTTCTGTATGTGTACGATTTCTTGTCTGCATGCAAGTCTGTGCACCCGTGTCGTTGCAATGCCCGCGGAGAGTCAGAAGTGGGCGTCGGACTCCCCTGAGCTGGAGTTCTCCTCGGAGTTGGAGTTTCAGACGGTCTCACAGCCGCCATGTGGGTGCTGGGGATCGAACCGGGTCCTCTGCAGAGCGGTCGGGGGCGCCTTAACCGCAGGGGTCATCTCTCCAGCCCCAGCGGGAACTTTTATAAGAAAAAAACAGTTAGTTGTTCTTTTTCTGGGGAGACACGTTTTTTCTTATTATATTGTATATGCATGTATGTCCCATGATACAGAGCATTATCTTTCTTTCTTAAAGCTGTTAGCAAAGCTATTCTTTTCTCTAGAAGGAGACCCTGTTTGCTATACCAAGCATCCTTAAAAAGATACCCTCAAGCAAATGCAGTGTTTCTGTTTGTAAGACATGCAAACATGGTTGACCCAAGACTTGTTTGCTAATAACCAACTTTGAAATGTTGGTTAATGTAAATTTGACATCAATTTATACTAATATTTTATAACAATCTAGAGCATATAATTACTTAAATATTTTAAATATGCACCATTTAATTTTATTTATGTATTGCATTTTACATCACATTTTTCATGTAGACAGAGAAATTAAAAATGCAAAAGAAATGGTAAGCAGCTTAATATTGATTTCATTTCAGCATCCTTTTTTTTCATTTTTTTTATTTTTTAAGGGATTCTTTTCATGTTGTGTTGTTTCAGATAACAATGTGTTATCTCAGTATGTCATACAATTAAGTAATTGGTGCATTTTGCAACGTACTCTATGTCCAAATTTTGAACAAACCCAAGTTCCCATAGTCCAGTTGGAGAAGCTTGTATGCACGGCATGTGATCAATCAGGTGTCCAGACTATATTCCTATAGTCTCATGATTCACCCCTCTCATCTCTCCACAGCCCTTACAATCTACCCGCCTCCTCTTTCCGCAAGTTTGTTCCCTAGGCTTTGGGAAAGGGCACAATGTGGGTGAGAAAGAAAACAGTCTAATTTCTTGGAGTTGTTCCATTTTGGACTCTCGGTCTGTTCAGTTTGTTTCCCTTCACGGATTGACAGCTTTCACAGTGATACCTTTTCAGTCATACTAACAAAGCTCAAGCTATTGGATGTACAGGCATTTAAGCAGTACCACTTATTGTGTCAAGCTAGCTATGAGCATAGACACGAGATGCTTGGGTGGTATGCTAATCCGCAAACTGTGGTTCTCTATAAAGGGTGACAAGTTCTTATTGTGGCTTATAACATCTCTTAACCACTAGAGGACATAAGCTTGTGGCATCCGCTGTGAGTTATTCCCCAAGGAGAGAGTAATAGCCAATAGATTTGGTAATAATATAGACGCTTGGCTCGCTATGGTTGCCACGGTTGCACTGTATCTCCAGGCTGTGAGGTGTAGCTGATATTTTGGAGGAGTCTTGTTTGTCTCAGGGAGACAATATTTTGCTGTATTGCTGAAGTGGCCTTTGGTAACGCTCTCTAACATTTTCAGAGGCCAGTTTGTACGCTAGCAGGTGACGTCTCATAACATTTTCATGCTCACACAGGTCTTCACAACAGGGAGTTACTTGCCTTTCTCCTTGCAATATACCATTTTATGGCAAAAGGCCTTTATATTTGGGGGGGGGCGGTTTGAAATCCCCTAGCCAACATCTCCTAGGCAGAATATTCCATTGCTGATGTCAGAGCTTTCCTGTAGTAATATATTTGCTTAATTACACCTTATAAACACTTTACTATGAATTTGGCTCTAGAGAGAGAAATATCCTCACAGTTCCTATGCCTATCAATCAGTTAATACGTTGTGCCTGTTTTATAGGAAATTACACCACTAACAATTGGCTCTAGTTTACATTTTGGGGAGGGTTTCATTGCATCCGGTTTTTCTTTTTTTCAAAAAAAAAAAAGAAAAGGAAAAAAAAAAGGGGGGGAGAGGTAGGAAGTTTTCTCTCAGCATTAGGGTCATTATTAACGTCAACCCAATTTATTCAGAGAGATCTCAGTGACCGTGTCTCAGGCAGTCTGATGTTCCTCATTCCTTAGTGTTCAGATGGGTCAACCTCTCTGCTGAATTCCCCAGTTCATCCTGCACAGCCATAAGTTGTATGTTTTTCAGGCATTTAGATTGGTACTTTTACCTGTGGGAACATAAATTCTCCTCCCATTGTTATTTTCAAGATCAGAAAAAGTTGAAAATTTATCAATAGGTATTGAACACAGAGTTTTCCATTTGTATCCCAGAAAGGATAGTACCCCACCTCCCCCCCCTCTTTTTTTTTTTTAGGTTTTTGTGTTTGACCTTATAGATGCCTCGAGTTGTATTACACATACCATAAGCAGGACGCCGCATAAGCTTTCATTACTTTACCCAAACTGGTTTCCATTGACTGTATGCTACTTATTTGGGAAGGAAAATTAAGCTTAGTTCCTTAACTTGTCCTCACAAGTAAAGAAAGTGTATAATGTGATATTGTGTTTATTCAGAAATAAAATATATAGGCCATTTGATACCTAACCCGATACAAATTTATAAATAAGACCAATTAACATTTATATTCCCAATGTTCAAATGTATTAACATTTCCACCAAAACTACAACCAAATTTAATTACTAATCTAAACAATTGAACTAAGCCATTAAAATATCCGCATACTTGGTGGATAAAGCTTGGGCAGAGTTGAGAACATGCTAAATAAATTTTACCAAATAACACTTTGCTCTTTAACGCTTATGACTGGACTAAGACTTCACTATTTGGTAAAGTAAAATTAAAGCTTAATTCTTTTAAATTGTCTACAAGTAAAAGAAAGTGTTTACACTGTGATGTTGGTATTTCAGAAAAATATAAGCCCCACCCAATACTAACTATGAATAAAAAAACTAGCATTTTATATTCCCCATTTAGTTCAAATGTATATCTAGCTCCTTTCTTTTTTTCCCAGCACAATTCTTCCTGCATATAAACCAATTGCAAGCAGTTGTGTCCCACCCCACAAGCCCAAGGCTCCCACCATCTAGTTGGAGGGCTTGAATGTTCAACAAGTTGATAAAATAAGTGTCCCGACTATATTGTCATAGTTTGCCCATTCACCCCAATCGCTGCTCCTAAAATATTACCACTCCCCCTCTTCCACAGATTGTTCCTTAGGCTAGAGATGGGGCACAGGTGGACAAGAAGCACAACAGTCGACTTTGTCTGGAGATTTCGTCTTGGACTCTAATCATTCTGCGGCTGTTTCCTTTCATGGGCTGCCCGATTGCCCAGGACGCGGCTTCCAATCCTACTAATGAAGCAACAAGCGGTTAGTAATATTGTTTAAACTTGCTAGTTATTATGGTAGGTTTCTTCTTTGGTCTGCCATCTTGTCTGGGGTGATCTTACTGCCTGCCATTCTTTTTCTTTTTCCCCCTGAGAGAGTGACAAGGCCTTACTGTGGCAAATATAATCTCCTAATCCTAGAAGATAAGCTTGTGGGGCAACATCCTCGGATTATGTGTCCAAGGAGGGAGCTAATAACAAATAAAGTTGGGGTATACAGACATATGGCTGCTCTGCTGCACAGTTACAGCAAGCATTTGGGGTGTAGCATGTTGGTGGCGGAGCGTGCTTTACCAAGGAGACTACCCTTTGATTTTATTAGTTCAGTGGCCTTTGTGTAACACTCTCTCTGGTATTCCAGAGACCAAACTGTATACTTGTAAGTGCGATCTGATACAATCCTCCCATGGTTACATAGGTAATTGACAGCAGGGCAGACCTTACCACTCTTTTCTTGCAGATATCCCAGTTTACAGGCAATAAAGCCTTACCTTTTGGGGGGGGGCTTGGGGTCCCCTGGCGTGAGCATCTCCTTGGCAGAAATAATCCGATGCTGCTTTCAGTGCTATCTTGTATTAATTATATGAACTCTTAATCTTAAAGTAGTGTTTAAGGGTATTGTCTATCTCAGAAACAAAAACAATACTTTAGTATTGTGTTTGTTTCTGATAGACAATAATCCTTTTTACAGTTCCTATGTATAGATCAATTGAAGAAAGCCGGTTTTTCCATGTTTTATAAGAGATTACTTCTATAAAACCAGTCAGCCTAATTTACCATTAATGGATGACTTCATTATCACCCTGTTTTTCTTTGTTCTGTGAAAAGAGGTAAGAGGTCTCATCTATTGAAACTGTGCTGCACCTAGAGTAAGTTTTGTTAGGACTCACTGTAAACATATGTTACACCTATGGTCCTCAGAGATGTTTGATGCCTGTAGCAGGTCTGAGGCTTTTATTCCTTTAATGTTAAGATTGGTAACTTCTCTGCTGGTATTTCATGGTACAACCTATACGACAGGAAGGCTGTATCCATATCTTGCTCTGCCTTTGAGTTGGTGTCGTTTTGACCTGTGGAACATACAATCTTCTTCCCATGGTTAGTCTAAAGATAGAAATTGAAAGTTTTTGGACAAAATGGTTTAATAATAACTGTATCTCCCTTTTTTAAATTTTGAATTTTATTGAACCTGAGTCTCAGAAGGCATTTGTAGTAACTTACCTATAGGCAGGGATCAAAGAGTAATTTCATCAAATTTGTCCATTTTTTTGGGGGGGTGTGAATGCATGTGTTAATTTTGGGAAGCAAACTGAAATCCTTTAGTTAAGTTATCCTACAGTAAAAGAAGGATGTTACAAGCGGATACTCTGTACAACAGCAAAAAGTTAGAGAACTTTGTATATGTTAACCCAAACTATGGTTATATAAATTTTGAGTAAAATACCATATAATTTTAAATTAACAAATATACATTAATAGAATGTAGACCCATGTCCCCTCCCCGCCACTGCCTCCCACCTCCCGATTCACCAATTCAGTCGGTTTTCTGATGCAGTCTTTCAGTTGTTGGTCTTTTAATATGCATCCCTCATCAAGAAGAAATATTAATAACTAACGGGTTAGTTGATGCTGAGCATCCACATATGAGGCATACCATTCGATGTTTTTTTTCTGTGATTGCGTAACTTCACTTAACATAGATATCCTCCAGCTCCATCCATTTACCTGCAAAGTTCATGATACATCTTTCTTTATTGCTGCATAGAACTCCATTGTGTACATGTACCACATTTTCTATCCACTCATCAGTTTGAGGGGCATTTGGGTTGGTTCCAGCTTTTGCTAATTGTGAACAGAGCTGCAATAAATATAGCTGTGCATTTATCTGCAGTAAGATGAATCTTGTGGGTATATACCAGGAGTGGTATGACTGGATCAAATGGCGAAGCTCATTTTGAGTCTTCCAAGGGTTCTCCACCTCTGCTTTCCATAGGGCTTGCCAGTTTACTATTCCCACCAGCAATGGATGGTGTTCCCTTTCCTTCCCCGCAAACACCTCTCCAGCACTTGGTATCATTTGTTTCCTTGATCCTGGCCAGCTTAGCGGAGTGAGGGGATATCTTAGAGTGGTCTTAATGGCATTTCCCTAATATTAGTGGACGTGAGAACAGTTTTTAAGATGCTTCTCAGCCATCTCTAGCTCCCCCTCTGTGAAGTCTCTATTCAGCTGCTTTACATCCATCTTTTGAGTGATTCATTTGTTTTCTTTCTTTGTTTTTTTCAGTAGTTTGGTATAGTCCGGAATATAATGCTTTGTCAGATGTTACTGCGTAAAGGTTTCTTCCCACATCAGTGGTTTTCCTCTTTTACTCCTTTATTGTTTTCTTTGATGTACAGAAGCTTTTGAGTTTAATAGGTCCCATTGTCATTATCGATCTTTTTCTTGTGGCAGTTGCTGTTCCTGATTTAGGAAGTCTTTTCCCTATTTTTTTTTTTTTTTTTTTTTTTTTCTTCTATTACCTTCCAGAGTTTGGGTTTCACGTTGAGGTCTTTAATCCATCTGGAATTGACTTTTGTGCAAGGCGAGAGGTAGGGGTTTTTTAGCTTCATCTTACTGCAATGGGTGATCCAGTTTTTGCCAGCACCATTGTTAAGATGCGTCTTCCTCCATGGTGTCTTCTTGGCCCCTTATCAAATATGAGGTGGCTGAAGTTATATGTGCTCAGGTTTGGGTCTCAGTTTTATTCCATTGGGTCAACTGATCTGTTTTTGTGCCATTACCAAAGCTGTTTTTAAACTATAGCCCTGTAGTATTTATTTAAATCTGGTATAGAGATCCACCCCCGGATTGCTCTTTCAGCTCAGGTTGCTCTGGCTTTTCGGGGTCTCTTGTTTTTTCCAAATGAAATTGAGTATTTTTTTTCCAAGCCTGTGAAGAAAGCTCTTGGGGATTTTGATTGGATTGCATTAAACTGTTATAGGAGTTGAAGGTAAATGGACATTTTACTATATTATTTCCCAACCAGTGAGCATGGGAGGTTTGTCCATCTCTGATGTCTTGTTCATTTCCTTCAGAGGTTTAAAGTTTTTTGTGTAGAGATTCCTTGGTGTGTTTGGTTAGGTTTGTTCCTAGGTATTTTATTGTTTTGAGCTATTTAAAGTGGGAAGGTCTGCCTTGTAGTCTTTCTTCGTTGCTTATTGTTGGTGATAAAGAAAGGCTACTGATTTTTTTAGATTTATTTGTGTATCCTACCACTTTACTTAAGTTCTTAATCATTTCTAGGAGTTTACTACTGGTGGATGTTCTTAGCACCTTAAGTATACATTCATATCATCAGCAAAAAGGGAAAGAGTATTTGACTTCCTTTTTCCTATTAAGAACTCCTTTATTCCCTTTTCTTGCCTTATGCCCGAGCAAGGGTTTCAAGCACATATGAAGAGGAGTGGTGACAAAGGGCAGCCTTGCCTAGTTCCTACCCTTAAGGGGAATGCCGCTGTCATTTCCCATTTAGATGAAAGGGGCTGGGTGGGTTTCCTGTATATGGTCTTTATTACATTGAAGGAATCGATCCCTCCAATCCAAATTCTTTCCAGGACTGTTAAACACTGTAGGGTTGTTTAAATTTTGTCAAAGCTTTTTCAGCATCATTAGATGATGGTGTGGTTTTTTTGTCGTTGCAAATCCATTTATATGCTGTGATGATAGCTTATTGGAATTTTGGCTATGTTGAACCATCCCTCATCTCGGGTTTTATAATCAACTTGGTCATGATGGATGAGTTTTGATGTGGGTCTGTATGCGATTGCCAGTATCCTGTTTAGAATTTGGGGATCTGTGTTCATTAGGGAGATGGGTCTATATTTCTCCTTTTGGTTGCATCTTGCCTGGTTTTGGTAGTACTGTGATGCTGGCTTCATAGAAGGAATCTGGGAGAACTCCCTCCAATTGTATCCTTCTAAACAGCTTGAGTAGTAATGGTTGTAAGTCTTTGAAATTTTTATAGAATTCTGCTGTGAAACCATCTGGGCCTGGGCATTTTTTTGTTTGGGAGGCGCTTTACAATATCAATTTCTCATATATTATTGGACGGTTTAAGCTGTCGTCTTTCTTGTTTCACGCTTGGTGGTTCCCAGGTTTCAGATATTTCATCCATTTCTTCTAGGTTTTCAAAATAATAGTGTAATAGGTTTTTGAAGTAATCTCTTATGGTGGTCTGGATCTTTTCATTGTCTGTTGTGATATTTCCCTTTCATCATCCAGTTCTATTGATTGTGGAGTTGTTCTTTTTTTTCTTTAAGTTACCTGGGCTAGAGGCTGTCTATCGTATTTCTCTCAAAGAACCAACTTTGATTGATTGATTTAGTTTGGTTGGTTTTCTTTGTTTCTTTTCATGCTTTCTGCTCTGATTTTTGGTTATTTCTTCCATTGTCTGCTGCTTTGGGTTCATTGTTGTTCTCTCTCACAGTCACTTTCCAGCTCTGTGTTAGATCTTCACTTGTGCTCTTTCTGTTTTTTTTATGTAGGCACTTGAGAGCTTATAATTTTCCCTCTTAGGACTGCCTTTAAAGTGCCCATAGGTTTTCTTTTGTATTACCACTGTCATTCAGTTCCAAGGAATGTTTTAGTATTTCATTTCTTTATTTCATTTCCTCAGCCCTAATCATTTATTCAGTAGGTGTTGTTTAGCGCCATGTTCTTCTGTACGGTGTAGGGCTTACCTGGGATTGATATTGAGCGTTATTGCCTGCGGGTCTGGATGAAATGCTGAAATATTTCAATCTTTTTGTATTTTTTGAGTTTTTCCCTGTGTCCCAGTAATATGGGTCTATTTGGAGAATGTTCCATGGGGTGCTGAGTAGAAAGTGTATTCTCTGGTGTTTGGGTGAAATATTCATAGATGTCTGTGAGATCAGTTTGTGTATGTATCATTAGTTCAGATGTCGCTTTGTTTATCTTTTGTCCGTTTGATCTGTCCAAGGGACTAGTGGGGATATAAAGTCCCTACTATTATACTGTGCTGGGTTAATTTGACCTTGAAGTCCTGAAGGTTGTCTTTACAAAGTTGGGTGCGCTGGCGTTTGGTGCAATATAATTCATGATTGTGAGTCTTCATCGTTAATTTGTTCCTTTAATAAGGATGTGTGGCCCTCTTTGTCTCTTTGATCTTTTGCTTGAGTCTATTTTTCTGATTATTGAAATAGCAATCCTGCTTTCTTTTTGGTACCATTTGCTTGGAATATTTTCTTCCATCCCTTCACTTTAAGTTGGTGCTGTCCTTGAAAATTGAGATGGGTTTCTTGTAGACAGCATTAGAGGGATTTTGTTTCCTAATCCATTCTCCCAGTCTATGCCTTTTGATTGGGGAGTTCAGCCCATTATATTTAAGGTTATAATTGAAAGATGTTGGGGGCTGAGAGATGCCCTAGCGGTTAAGAGCACGTGACCGCTCTTACAGAAGGACCCGGGTTCGATCCCCAGCACCACAATGGCGGCCGAGAACCGTCGAAACTCCAAGTTCCCGGAGAGCTCCAGTCCAGGGAATCCGAGACCCTCTTCTGACCTCCGCGGCATTGCACGACAGGTGCACAGACTTGCATAGCAACAGTACATTCATACACATACGGAAATAATAAAATTATAAAAAAAAAAAAAGAAAGATGTTGTTGCTTCCTTTCACAAACTTATTATGCCATTTGGACCTTTTAGTCTCTGTTTCAGTGCCTATGTTATGTTTTTATTAGTTTCTTCCCTAGGTGCTTGACGGATAGTTTGCTCCTCTCTTCTTCCGCCCTTGAATTGTTTCAGGTATTTTCTGGAGAGTTGGTTTCCAGAAATGTAATTCTTCATTCTGCTTATGTCATGGAAGATTTTTCCTCCCCTCCTTCAGTGTACTCGACATTTTTGCTGGGTAAAGTATTCTGGTTGGCATCCCATAGTCCTTAACACTGGAAATGCTTGCTCCAGGTTTCTTCTTGCTGTCATGGTTTGCGGTGAGAAGTCATTTGTGATTCGATGGGTTTCCCTTTGTAGGTGACTTGTTTTTCTCACGTGGTCGTCAGAATTTAATCTTGTTTGGGCATCTCGCTCTTTGACTAGGAATGGCATGGGGAGTTTCTTTTCTGATCTTGTCTATTGGAGTTCTATGTGCTTTTTTGTATTTGTGTGGTTTTGTCTATTTTTAGTTTTTGGGGAAGTTTTCATCTATTATTGTGTTGAAGATAGTCAATACATTCTCATAGATTCTTCCCCTTCCTTTTTTCCTATGATGTGAGGTTTTGATCTTTTCATAGTGTCCATATTTCTGGTTGTTCCACTTTGTGTGATTGTTAAATTTTTCATAATCTTTATTTGAGTTTTTTAGTTGCTCTGTGTTATCTTCAGTCGATATTCTTTCTCAGCTTCCTCCATCTATTTCTAAGGTTTTTCCTTCCTTTCTTCTTGATTGGACGAGTGTTCTATTTCCTTTTTCATTTCATCCTGTGATTTTTTAATATATCATTTCTTTTTTGAGTTTCTCACATCTCTTCTTCGTGCTCCTTACTTCGTTGGTTGGTTTCCTTTCAGTGTTTCTACTTCCTAAGGTGTTTGTTTTTTTCTCTCCCTAGTACTTTCTGGAGTTTGTCAATCCCTTCCTTAGTTCTCTGAATTCTTCTTATAGCCTTTAATTTCTCGCATAGCTTGGCAATTATTCCTCGAAGGTCTGTTTCTGGGTCACTCCAAGGGGATCCCACTATATCTATCTCCTACAGGGTTGGTAGAGCTTGGTGTGGAATTATCCTGCACCTTTACCATGTTGTCCCCCTGTCGTGGTCCCTGGCAGGTGGATGTCCGTTTGTGATTCAAATCACAAATGCCTTTTCAGTGTGTTGAAGGGTGAAAGCTTCTTTTGTTTTGTTACCCAACAGCCCTTTTTGCACTTTTTTATTTTTCTTCCTTTCCCCTCCTTCTTTATGGAGTGTGACTTGTCTAGGTTCAGGCTTTCACTTTTGTTTGTAGATTGGATATTGAAAGTCTAAGTCCACTCTTTCCTCTTCCTCTGTCTGAGAGTTCTCCTAATCCAGTCACTGGATACTCTCTCTTCCTCAAATCCAATTGTTGGTGGGGGGCAGGGGGGATATGCCTGGCTTAGCCCGCACCCTGGCACCTGAGCGAGCCAGACCCAAGCTCAGGTCTGCTTCCGGCTGCGAGGGGGGAAGGGCGTCCCGGCAGGCTGAGGACTCGAACCTAGGCACAGCCACCTGGCCCTCCGCCACCAACCAGAAATCAGTTGTCCAAAACCACAAAAGTCACTCTGCCCTAAGCCTTTACCTGGCTAGAGCTGTGTCGGACGGCTCCAAGTGTTCCTAACAGGTCCGGACCTGGAGTCCAGACACACCGCCCTTCTATGGCTGATTCAGCCACCCGAGCGAGCCAGACCCAAGCTCAGGTCTGCTTCCGGCTGCGAGGGGGGAAGGGCGTCCCGGCGGGCTGAGGACCCGAACCTAGGCCCTGCCAGCCCCCTGGCCCTCTGCCACCGACCAGAAATCAGTTGTCCAAAACCACAAAAGTCACTCTGCCCTAAGCCTTTACCTGGCTAGAGCCGTGTTGGATGGCTCCAAGTGTTCCTAACAGGTCCGGACCTGGAGTCCAGACGCACTGCCCTTCTAGGTCTGATTCAGCCACCCGAGACTCAGCATCTTTTAAAAATATTATTTTTGATTATTTGAGAATTTTGTACAATGTATTTTGGTCACAGTCATCTGCAATCTTACCTTGCTACCCCCTTCATGCCCTTTATTACTATTTTTTAATGTTTATCAAGTGATTTGCTTTTGGGGGAAGTTGTCACCAGAGTAGTAGTGGGCCAATGATGCCCCTGTGTATGGGCCCTTTGCTGTACCTCTTGGACTCATTTATGCTTGGGGGTACAGAAGACCTACAAGGGCTCTAAGGAGATTGACTCCAGTTTAGGATATGGGATAGAATGGAGGTGGGAAGATGAAGCAGATTTGTTTTGAATTTATTGGTTGATATGGCTCTAATTCAGTCTCAAGTGCGATGGAACTCAGAGATCCTGTTAAAGTAGGAAAAAGGAATTTCAAGTGTTCACTCAATGCCTCACTTATTGATGAAGTTCAAGTACATATTTGCCAATTATTATGTGATTATATTTCTCTCACTATAAAAGATGCCAAATATTTGCTATCTATAAAGAGAAAGACACATATCTTACTTATTGTGAGCTTAAATTTATTCACTTATGGGGGAGCGTTATCAACTTCCTTTCCTGAGTAACTAAGTGAGTGCAAGGCGTTGAGAGGCTGAGCAAGGAAGACAGAGCATGAATTAGAATTAGAAATGTTCATTTTCTTACTGCAGCCTCACAACTCTGATAATTAAATTTCTTGCAGTTGTCATCTCTAAAATTTATGCTTGCATTTCTTTTCATTGGTTTGGTTCAGTTTGAAGCATAATTTCATTTCAAGGGGTGAACACTAAATCAATTACTTGGCTTCAGAGTGTTCAAGTAGCGTCTGATAACCTGGTGAACAAAGTGTGGAATACAGCGTTAGTCAATGTAGCCAAGAGTAAGGAAATAAATCAATGGAAAGACTGTTTATATCAAGGTCTATTTCCTTTCCAGAATTCAGCATCATTTCAATGCTTAGTTTTTTTCTCTCATGATAACCTCGACTTCTTCCTAAATTCAGCCTGTCTGGACATACCCCTACTTTTATAACACTCCTATGTGTTAAAAAGAACTATTTTTATTACTATAATGAGATATTTCATGTGGCTAACTTTATAAAGTAGAGTGGTTCATTTAGCTGGCAGCTATGATACTCAAGGGCATGGTGCTGACATAAACTCAGTTCTTGTGAGGACTCTCCAGGTTATGTGATGTGATAGTATATGATGGGTAGGTTGTGCACTTGTGGGAGAAGAGCTCTCATTTTAGACAGGAAGGCAGGAATGTGGGTGGAGCCAGCTGAGGCTTTGCTAACAGTTCTTAAGAACATACTTAATCTTTCTAAAGGCAACTGAACCTCCACTTGGCCTCATGCTTTTTTTTTATTTTTTATTTATTTATGTGTATGAATGTCCTGTCTGCATGCAAGTCTGTGCATCCATGTCGTGCAATGCTGCGGAGGTCAGAAGAGGGTCTCGGATTCCCCTGGAACTGGAGTTCTCCTGGAATTGGAGTTTCAGACGGCTCTCGGCCACCATGTGGGTGCTGGGGATCGAACCCGGGTCCTCTTCAAGAGCGGTAGGTGCTCTCAACTGCTAGGCCATCTCTCCAGCCCTGGCCTCATGATTTTAAGGTCTATGCCAGCATGGTCGCCCTGGGGATAAACGTCCAACATCCAGTTGGATGTTGGGGAGAACATCCAACATCCAATCCAATACTTCTTTACACATGTTCTTTTTAAATATTTTATTTATTATCTTTATTATGTTTATGAGTGTATTTCCTGCATGGATGTAAGTCTACTGGAACAGGGGATCTAATGTTACAGACACTAGTTAGCTACCATGCGGGTGCTGGAAGTCAAACCCAGGCCCTCTGCAAGAGTAGCCAGTGCTCTTAACCTCTGAGCCAGATCTCCATTCCCTTATACATGCTGTTAATTGTTATTTTTTCTTTGCTTTTCTAAAACCTACTGTTTTCTTTTTTATTATTTTTTGTTTCAGTTAGCGTTTTCTAAAAAGTAACTCTTACCACTGTTTTAAGCCCCCCTTTTCAGAAGTAGATCATTAGAAAAACAACAGAACTAGCTTTGGAGAAATTAATGGATAAAACATTAGTTCTGTAAAAGAATTCATATTTTGTGTTTAAAAGAGTTTGATTTCCAGGTTTAAAGAAAAGTGTAGACTACGTTTTGGATTTTTTTCTACTAATTTTTTTTTTTAAAGCTTGAATAGTTGTATAAACTAACCATCAAAGAAAAGGCTGGTTCTCAGACCCAAATCTATCTTAACCTACATGTGTAAGATAGTGACAGAAAAGTGGGAAACAAGATTCTGTAGACTAAGCATCGGTTTTCCTAAGTTCACAAGCTGAAATCCAGCTTACAAGGAGATGGTGCTGGGAGTTGGGGTTTGTGGGATGGCTAGGATGCCATGGCAGCATACTCATGACAGGATGCATGTCTATAAAAGAGTGCAGGTGGATTCATAGTCCTTCTTCCCACAGGAAAACATAATGAAAAGATGGCTGTCAATGACCCAGGAAACAGGGCCTTACCAGGCACTGAAAATGAGGCAACTCAATCTTGTCTTGGACTTCCCAGTCTCCAGAAGGGTGAGGAATAAATATTTGTTGTTTGTAAGCCATTCATTTCATAATATCTTTATTATAGAGTCCAAATAGATTCAAATAAAGAAACTTCCTCAAGGAAACATTAGGTTTCTTAGGCTATTGTCTTTGTAATAAAAGCATAGAAATTAATTGTAAAGACTTTTTGACATTCAATCATGTTTTAAACATGTTGGCATGTTTCAAAGTTGTGTTCTCTGTTGAGCTCACCATGTTGGGATAAGCAGCAGTGTCAGTAGAGGGAGCTAAAATAGTAGGACTGGAAGCTGAGGAAAAACTCAAAGAAAGAAGAAAATCCAGTTCAGATTTTGACACTGTATAGCGAGCTTTGGGGAAATTGCTATCATAAGAGACCATCCCAGGAGTGCAAAGCTCAAGTGTGGTTTTTGAACCAAGAGAAACTCCTGACTGCTGGTGTCATGGTGTATCTGTTTCAAGTGCTTATCACTGCTACATTTTTCTTTGCTTGAAAGGACTTTGGATCATGCATTTGTCTTTCTTTGAATACATGTGCTTGGCGGATGCCTGGGTTGTGAAGAAACACGGTAATGTGGTAGTTAGCTATGGCTGGAAGAGCAAGGGGCCGGCATAGAGCCACAATGTCTGCGAGAAACTGGGCAAATGGTGATCAAACAGCAGATAGCGTTTGCTGGATTGCTCTCTGCCAGGCTTAAAGCTGGGATGTGGAGATACAGTGTCACACAGGTGAATGTAGCCCCTGCCCTCCTACAGCCTCAGGTAAATCCACTAGGAAGCAGAGAATTATGGGCTCTGAAGGTAAAGCTGGTGCTTCAGCATGCCACACAGAGCAAGACAAATGTCCTGAAAAGAAACACCAGTACTTTGCTGTAGGGATCATGTAAAAAACAAAAACAAAAAGAAAATACAGTTTATCCAAGAAATCATCTTCTATGCTGATGGGGAAAGTCTTGCAGAAGAGAATGAGGGAGACACGGAGGAATCAGAAGCAGATACCAGGTGGGCTCTAGGACAGGGGAGCAGACATGCAGATCATAATCTGGGTGCACGTTTGCTTCTGATAGAGTGGGCTGCTGGAGGTGATACCCTAAACCTCAAAGGTCAGCGACTGTGAACTTCAAGGTCCAAATCAAAGTTTCTTTCCACTCCCCCTTCTCCTTGAAAACAAGGAAAAAATATGGTTGTACTTGTGCCACTCCTCTTTTTAATCTTCCTGTCTCTTCTCATCAACCACTTTTCACTAAAATAACTCAATAACTATGCTTTGTGACTAAGAAAGACCAAATAAACATGAATGTAAGAAGTCAAAACCGAAAAATCTGAACAAGGATGTATAACTTTCTTAACAAAGGAAAAAACAGTGAGGAAAGAGAATCTAGACCAGAGAGATACTTAGGATGTCAAGACAAAAGGACCCAGTGGGCGAATATTGTTAAGGATAGATAGAAGATGGGTGACGAATTATTTTGTATAAATACCCATTGGTAGTCATGATAAGACATTTAAGTGAAGAAAATGATGTCTGAGACTAGAGGAGCAACTGGATGTTGGTGTTGGGTTATAGGCTCCATAGAAAGTTTTTTTTTTTTTTTTCTATGTGGATGGTAGTGAAAACAATGGTTATAAATGCTTACTAACAGGAGTGAGTACCACAAAGGAAGTAGTGTAGAGATCCAAAATAGAGCCAGGAAAAGCAGCAATGAGGAAGGAATTTTCAGGAAAATAAAAAGGAGATGACAATGAACTATTAAGTGGGTGGATGGAAGGCCAGGAGAACGCCGATCACAGCTTGAAAACAGCACACATATCTATATATGTATATGTGTTGGTATGTTTAGAAAAGGGTCAGATGATATGGTAGAGTCAATGAATATAAGCCTTGGCTTTAGATATTTCATGGGCCAGGGTATTTGGCTGGGACCTACTGAGACCCAAGGAACAGATTCCCTGGCTGCACAAAGGCTGGACTTGGGAGCCAGTGAGCAAAGGCCAGGAACGCCAGAGTTCACAGGCCTGGTCACACTCAGGCATGGCATCCAGGAAAGGCTATTAAGGATCTGCAGAGCACAACATAAATTTGCAAGCCTAGGGAATTAAAAAAAAACAACAACTCTGCTCTTCCTTTACTCTGAATTTTAATGACCTATCTAAGTACATTTAAGAACTGCATTTTTCCAGTCTTGTGAAACCTCCCACTTTGCTAATGAGAGAATACAATTACTGTCTAACCAAAATAATTGAATGGCTAAGTAAGATCATTTACAGAATTGGGTAGAGTCATGAATGCAAATAAGTAATTTTGTGTAATGTTTGTCGCCGTCTCAGCTGAAGTCACCCGTGCCAGAATCTGCAGCACTAACCAGTGGACCTGCTGGCCACGCCCAGGTGAAGTGCTGATGCTGTTTGTGGGTCCAGGGTACAGAGCGGTGTGGGTGTCTTGCAGATGGTCACAGGTTTTTCTGACACTTCCAGGCCTTGTTTTCTGTCTCCAGTAGATTTTGGTCTCTTTCTTGTATAGCCTTTATGAACACGGCCATGTGTAAGTCTGTGGCTTTCTCATGCTATCTGATAAGAGCTCTATTGACCCTGGCATTGACCTGAGCCAGACCTGAATGAAGCCTCGGCTGCCGCTCCCTCTTGTGCCTCAGCTTTGAACTTCAGCAGAGCAAGTTTCCCACAGTTTCTCTGCAGCTGCCTCCATGTCCCCACTTGGCTATGTTCCTAGGGCACAGCCTGCTGGCCTTCCTTCATTAACGTTCATAATGCTTAATCACAGATGAAGGGCTACTTTCATAGAAAACACATTCAAATTGTCTCTGTATTTTTTTTCCAGAGACTAATTTGAAATTAAATAGAAGGAACAAAATATCACAATTGGGAACCATTACTTGAAAAATTGTTCAAAACTCCCTATTTTTCCACTGATGGAGGTGGAGGGCAAGGAAGGAGACAGTCACTTTTCAGCAAAGATCTTCACCTTCCAAGTAACCAGAGAGTACAGAGTATTTGCAAAGGGTTTACTTAAGAAGTCACAGTCCAAGTTAGTGCTTTGGGAGCTGGCGATGGCAAAGCGCATATCTGATTGATAAACTTTTATAGTTTAGTTGACAAATAATTCTATCAGGACATTTTCTTTTCTAAACAAAATTTGGTATTCTCTCTATTATAAAATAGTAACCATATTTGCTGAGTTAAATATGAAGCCGTTTGTTTTCTGAAACTATTATTCTATCAGAGATTAGAACTATTATAGGAATGTTATTGTATTGAATGACACACAAGCTTGAAAATGTGGTTCCACTGATGTACTGACTTTATCCTAAAATAATCTCACCCTTTGTTCCTCCCTCTGTTTTCAAAAATATCTAAATTGGACCATTACTTAAATTGGCTTTGGAAACATTTATGCTTTAAATATTTAAATGCTTTGTTTTTAAAAACTAGTGATCATTTCCAGTTCGGAAGTATTTTAAGATGTTTTAAAAAAAATTTAATGGAGTTTTAAGAATGTCTCTTTCCATAAAGCCAGCTTTTATGGAGCTGTTTCATAACTATATTTTAAGATGTCAGGTACTTCTTCTGCTTTGGTGAAACAGGTGATTTCTGGCTCGAGAAGATCAATAGACTAGGGCTGAATACTTTGTCAATATATTGAGATTCTTTTATTTTCAGCCTGCAAATGGGCAGAGGGAGTTTCACTCTTCGGCAGCCAGTATTTAACCACTAAAAATATCATGTAGAATGTGAAGTCACCAAAAAGACATTACAAGCATGGGAAAATGAGACCCCTGTGATTTGCCTTCTGTGATAAGACGATTTCAAAGTACCTCAGGGATGAGAATGAGACATCAGACTCCCAGGCTGTCCCCAGAGGTGTTTATTTTGGGAACATTTACAGAAGATAAAAACATGTTTGTACACTGAAAGAGAATATATATTCTACTGGCTGCATTGTTGGAGGCGAGGGAGCAAGCATTTTCCTCCCTGCAAAGTAAGCGCCCAGTTGTGTAGAACTCAGATCAGGATCTTCATTATCCTCTGAAATGCTGGCTGGGAGGACCCAGTGAGTGAAATGAGAAGAGGCCAGAGAGGAAAGCCAGCAGCTGCGGGGAATTAGTGTTAATCAAGTGGAGGATGGCAGCATTTGGAAAGGGCTCAGAGTGTGCTTGTGCCCTTTCCTGTCTCCTGTTTAATCCCTGGAATTGCTCACGTCTCGTGTATTTTAGAATGGGAAGTGTCCAGCTCAGATATTATTTTAAGGTTCACTGCCTCTAGTAGACATTTGGCTGTCATTTCTGTAGTCTTTCCCTTTCAAACTGACATAATCCTTTTCTTTGTAACTAGTAAGAGTCCCCTGTGTCTAGAGATAAAGTTTAGGCCAGTCTGTTGATGGGGATGTTGATGGGCCTCCAAATAGGGAGGGGCTTACTCTTACCTTCCTGTCCTTCCACTTCAAGACTCAGCTTGGCTATGGAATCAGTATTAAAGTAGAAGATAAAGGGCTGGGCATCCTGGTAGCTTCTGCTGCCTCCGTTGTCTAGGCACTTCCCAGGCCAGCTGGACTTGTGACAGGGATCAGGGCTCCTTTGGGTCTTATTTAGCACATGGTTCTGAGTATTTAAAATACGTTGCTATTGGTACTGGGCTGATAGCTATCTGGTGAATTCTAGGGGTAAAAGGTCAATCCCCTGCCCTGCTAAATCTAAACAATCTCAAACTCAATTTGAAGTCATGTGGGGGAGACCTAATGCATGCTATGATGAAATGGCCATGCTTATTTTTGTGTAAATGTTGTATTCCTTTGTTTTCTGTCCTATGTAGGTGTAGCCTACAGAAAAATGAGTATGGCTTACTCAGTTATTATAGCTCTAGGGAGAATCCTTGTAGGAAGGAAAATGTTCCCCACTGGTTCTTGGTTTACATCTATTAGTGGTAATTTGGGGCTCCTAAGGACATATATAACTGTAATGTAGCCTCATTTCACCTGCAACAGCAACCATATGGTCTTATGCTTGATATTTATAGGAAGAGCTGGTCAGCTTTTACTAACTATATGTCCCTGAATACTTGTTTAACATCTCCAAACTTCAGTGTCTGTATCCTTAAACATATGGGCAGTAACTTCATTCACCCGTTTAAAAGAATTGTATAATGTGCTGTATACTTGACACAACAGTTTTTCAATGTGTAGTATGAATAATTCAACCTTAGTAATTAAAGTCTTTAGTTTGCCCGCCCAGCCTTTTGCCACTTACTACCTAGTAGCTTGAAGGGCCCTACTCCCTCCGTTTGTTTTAGATCTTCTCTCAGGCCACTCCGTAAGTCTCTCCAGCATGTGTCTATAAGCTTGTGGTGATGTCTGTTTATGTTGAAGAATGCCAGAATGTGGCCTCAAATGCAGGTTCGCTATCTCCACCTAGTGAGATTCTAAGTCTGATTTGGTGGTAGTGCCCAGAAGTGTATGTATGGTTAAGAAATACTCCAGCTGAGCGTGGTGGTGCATGCCTTTATTTCTAGCACTGGGGAGGCAGAGGCAGGTGGATCTCTGTGAGTTCTAGGCTAGCCTGGTCCACAGAGTGAGTTCCAGACCAGCTGGGGCTACAGGGAGACCCTGTCTCAAAAAGATCAGAAAAAAATTACTCCTGATGTTTTTGATCCAGGTGATTCGACTGATCACAGATTGCAAAATAAGTCACAAGTAGTGAAGTGCACTGCATCCAACCTGAGCCTTTGCCCTCTCACCATGCTGATAGTGGAATGGCATTTATTCAGCAGCCAACTGTGTACAAGATATTAATCTGGGATCTTTGGACAGTGCTATAGTTTAAACATTGACTGTCCCCTCAAAGGAACTCTATAACCTGCAATGGGTGTTGTCAGGAGATGAACACTCAGAGAAGTTGAGTTCATTTACATGCATTCGGACCTGGGCAGAGATTTTTTTTTACAGCATATATTGTCCAACCTATTGTCAATGGATAGTATGTTGTTTCCAAGGATTTTTTAAATGCTCTATGGACATTTTGCACCTGTGCACATGGGACACTTTTTCATGGATGTACACCATGGAAGGTCTCAGTGCCCATGATCCTCAAGTTTATTAGAAGTAGCTTAATTGTTTCCTAAGGAATTAGAGCTAACTTACACTTCAGCCTCACTGTATATAACTGGATTCTCACAGTGTTTTGCTCTTTCTGCCTTGCAGTGAATGAAGGAATTCCTTGTGAGTCAACTAGGGATGCAACAGAGAAGGTGAGTAAGTGGAACGTTATAGAATCTGCACAGAATCAGCATCAGGGATGGCTGAAAAGCATAATATAATATTCATATAAATAATGAGGTTGACATGTCAAAACAAAAGCAGAGAGATGCTCAGAGGTTCACTTAATGAGAGAAGTCTTAAATGCAAAAAAATCATTGACTGCCTTTGAGTACAGTAAAATTTGAGATATGTAATTATTTAGGGTGAGTCAGGATGCAGAACAGCTGGGGCCACCCGCCTTAGCAGGTGCAGGTCCTCAGCCAGTTTCTACAGTGGCAGCAAATTTAGGTCACTGGGAAAGGCGCTCTTGCTGTTCATGTCACTTTCGAAGCATCTGAAAAATGACACAGTGTTTGCTATACAGGAAGACTAAGCCTTCAAGGAACCATCAAAGAGTTTGGGAAACTTACTGAGTCTAAGATGCCTTGGGCCAGTAGGGAGTAAAATGTGGACTTTATCCCCTCCTCCTTCCTAAGTTTACAGAAAGAATCCATCCCACACTGATCATGACTTAGTATATATATATATATATATATTTTTTTTTTTTTGCCTTTTTGAGACAGGGTCTCCCTGTAACTCAAGCTGTCCTGGAATTCATTATGTAGACCAGGCTGGCCTAGAACTCACAGATATCTGCCTGCCTCTGCCTCCATAGTGCTGGGATTAAAGGTGTGTGCCACAACGCCCAGCTATGTCTTAGTATCTCAATGGCTATCATTAGTTTTTGAAATTTCATGGTGACTCAGCACTGGTTCCAAGGGGCAAGTGTCCTTTCAGAGAACCACCAATCTGCTCAGCAGACCTCACGGCCAAGCCAGAGACTGGAATTTTTGTCTGAGTCAATGCTGGGAAGAATTTCTGCAAGGAAAAAAAAAATGTAATCCATGTCTGAAGAGATGGCCCAGTTAGTAAAATGATTGACTGACACCCCTGTAAAATCTGGGTGCAACAATATGGACATGTATTTTCAGTGTCATTGAGGTGAAGGCAGGAGGCTCTCTGGGGCTTATTGGTAAGCCAGTGTAGCCAAGTAAGCAAGTTTGGGATTCAGTGAGAGAGGTGGAGGATGACTGAGGAAGACATTCTACATAGGCCTCTGAGCTGCATGTGCATCTGTTCATGCATGTGTGCACACACACACAGAGAGAGAGAGAGAGAGAGAGAGAGAGAGAGAGAGAGAGAGGAAGATCCACCCAACTTGCTTTTATAAACACATTTCAGTTCAGTTTAAAAAATTCCTATTGCATTTCTATCATGCTTCCAGCAGTGAGGTGGATGTGACAGAGACTGAAGGAGGAGAACAGGGTATTTGCTTCTAGGTACTTGCAGCCAGTCACATTCTCTGCTTGAAAAGGAAAGAAAAGCAAGAAGCAAGAAGTCACACATCTTGTCAAATTAAACTACTTCTACTCTCTACTTTACTTGCAAAATTACTGTTTACATGTCTAACATCAGTGAATTTCAGCAAAAAGACAGAAAGGAGCAGGTGCTTCAGATGTATTTTGCCAATGAAAATTGAAAAGGTGTGAAACAGGAATCCTTTCTGAAAATGTAGAGTAGCAAAGCAAGGCCTCTTGTATCAAAGAGCTGTGCTGCTTCCTTCTTTATGTTCAACAGTGCAGTAGGTGAACTGGACCAATGTCAGCCCAGAAAAACATAGAGCCGGCTGTGTGTATCTGGAAGCAAATACTCCACAGATGGAGAGGGAAGTGGGAGGTGAGCTCAGGCCACTTGATTTTAATTAACAGGCTTTCATTTTTGTGGACTTGGAAAAGAAAAGGCAAGCAGAACTGATAAAGTCCATGTGGCACCGACTCTTTCCCTAGCACCTAGATACATACCTAGATAAATAACAAGTCTATCAATGTTGAAAAGGACCTACGAGCTATGCACTTGCCTGAGGAGGAGGCTGTTCCCATTGTCGGGGCTTTATAGGAAGTATTTCAGAAGCACAGAGTCATAGAAAGAGGCTTTAATAATTTTTGCCATATGTCTGAAGAAACATAGATGTATCAGTGCTATTTTCTATTTAGGGATGTTTGACAGGACACCCGAGAGAGAGGAAACTCGGCTTCACAGTTAGCAGAACAGATGGACTAAAGGGCAGCTCAGGCCCTTACTCTACAGTTGACTTCAGCCTTCTGGGTTAACATTTAGGATGCAGCCACACAGAAACACCATGTGGCCAGGAGCAGGACCTGAGCCAGTGTCAGGTGTACACAAAGTTAGAGGCAAACTCATTCGCTGCCCAGAACTAAAAGGGTCTCTTTCTGTATCATCGGGAGGAGGAGAGGTGCCCCCTAGTTCCTTCTGCCATCTTCATTCCCAGACTTAACACCATCAGGTTTCTCCTTTCACCTCATACTTTCCTTATTCAGAACTGACTATCCACAAAACATACTAGCAGTCCTTTTTGGCCTTTTAATATTGCATGTATAGTCTATTGCTCTCCACAGGAAATGATTTTACCCCCTCCAGGATGACAATATCTGCAAACATTTCATTTATTTATTTATTTATTTATTTATTTATTTATTTATTTTTGGTCTTTTTGAGACAGGGTCTCCCTGTAACCCCACCTGTCCTGGAACTCACTCTGTAGACCAGGCTGGCCTTGAACTCACAAAGATCCTCCTGCCTCTGCCTCCCAAGTGCTAGGACTAAAGGCGTGCGCCACCACATCTGCAAACATTTCAGTTTGTCTCAATGGGAAAGGGCAATGTTACTCCCATATAATAAACAGAGGCCAATAGAGTAAGCACATGCCCCATAATGCACAGAAATATCAAGCTCAGGATATCAGTAGCATCAAGGACCAGAAACTGGTTTGGGTGAAGATCTAATTTTTGCTGAGAGAAATTAGGAAAGTTGAAAAGAGTTGGATCTAGTTGTATCAATGGACATGATTTTGTGAATTTTGCTTTAAGAATTTCTTTGTTGACTCTTAGTGCAGAATTTTAAAGATGTTTTTGTGATTAGTATTCTTCTTTTGGCCCTCTAGTCTTTCTATGAAATGTGGCAGATCACACATGTGACTCATCTCTGTCAGTTTCTATCTTTGAGGTAGATGTGAGATCTTCTAGTCTAGGACTCTTGTTTTTGGCAAGTGGCAGAAATCTCACTGTCTAATGATCATTTTTGCTTCAGAGGAAGTTGCATACTCAGTGAGAAATAATAACATATTTCATATTACCATTGGTTGAATATTCACTTAATATATAAAAATTTAATTAAACAATCTTTGCTTGTTGCTTGATTACTAAAAATGCAAATACATTTGTTCAGTAAAGTGAATGAAAAAATTTGATTTGACACCTACAGAACATCTCACACCTGACTTGGTTTATCTGCTCCTGGGGCAGAGGATATGAATGTTCATTTTGCTGAGTGGCACTCTGTAAGATGGAGTATAGTAAAGAGGTGGAAATTTGGTGCAGATGTTCAAGTATTAGTTGATCTTTAAGGTATTCTCAATGAAAAGATCCTGAATTTTTTGCCATATTAACTAACAAGTATGTATTTGAAAATCAAGACATAATAATCTAGCATTTAGCTAAAATAAAAATATTAAGTGATTTTAACTAGCTACATATATTTGAAACCTGTTATTTACATAATACAATAATCTAGCAGTATTTATTTTTCTCTGTTCACTGTTTTAAAGCAATTTTGTTGCACTTATCATGGGTATTTTTAAATAGTGATATTTATTATCAGTAGAGCTGCTGTCTCCTTTTCTAAACAGTCTTACTATGTGGGAGAGGTCCTTGAACTTGCAATCTGCAGTCCTCCTGCATCAGCCTCTGAAAAGGCTAAGATTGCAGACATGTGCCGCTGTGCCAAATGGGATCTCTTTTGGGAGCTTACGTCTGTCACTTCTTGCATGTTGTATTCCATCTTCTTTTGAGAAGTGATAGCTTTTGAATCAAAATGGATACTGTAATTGGAAAATTTACCCACACTCTAAGTGCCCATTTACATGACACTAAGAATTATTTCCACTCATCTTTCATCTTTTTACATACATAGTTACAATGGCCACTTGCAATTTTGAGGTCATTTGTTTCTAGAAATAATGAGTATATCTGTTGAAATTATTTTAAAGCAAATTCTAAAGATTGACATTTGTAAAGAACAGACTGAGGTCACTTCAGTAGAACTTGCTTTTCATAGATCATATATTGGTTGTTCATAATCATGTAATTGGACAGTATCCTTGATGGTAACTGATTCTATAAGATCATAATCAGAAGGATATTCCTATGGTATACATTTTAGAGAAAAATTCTTACCTTAACATATGAGCATGGGAATAACTCTATATTTACCTCTTTGGACTTATTAGGTGTTATGATCATCATGGCTCTCTAATTGTTTAATACCTGATTATAATTTAGATGTATTGAGACTTATTTTGGAAATTAGTTTAAGAAAACCTTTTTTTTTTTTTCAAGTCCAAGCTTGGATGAATTTTAACTAAATATTTCTTTGAAAAGCTCATTGATTCAGTTTAGTTCATATTCTAATCTTTAAAGTATAGAAGAAAGGTACTTATCTGTTAAAATAAATCCTCCCTGAATATTACCCATGTGAGAGCAGCCACAGAGCCCAGGTGCTCTGGTGGTATGACTTCATCCTGGAATCACCACATGTTTACCCCTGGAGAGGAAGCAATATGTTTCTGAAATAATTTGTAGGTTAAATAAAAGCATAATGGAAAAATGAATATAATATTAGGTCAAAGCACAAAAATTCCAGGTGTGCATTCAAGATAGCTTTTTGACAGATGTACATATTTCCTGAATAATTAAGCTTAGCTTAGGATGTGTCTCTTAAAGTCATTTAAACAACATAAATGGCTAGAAGCAGTATGAAAGAGAACTCCACCTGGATTTCAACTTCATTGGAATTTACTACGTGGGTGACCTTGGAAAAGTTGATTGCTGGTCAGGTTTCCTTAGTGGATGCTCCTCCAAGTGACTGCCCAGGCCATATGAGATGATCTTTGCAGAAATGGCTGGCACACAAACGCCACTTGAAACTGAGAGTGAAAGTATGGAACTTTGCTAATGATTTTGTCATTGTTCGTTGTGTCTTTGATTGTCAGGCACTGCTTTTACCACTTTGTTAATATTGGCTTCCTTAAGGAACTGAGATGGAATTCTGTTTTAATAATTTGGTGAAAATTACAAATACATTTGCTTTCAGAATATGGAGTGATGGAGGTTAGGAATCTTAAGGTATCTTAGGCTTTTTCCTACTAGAGTTTTCCCCTGGTTCCATTTTCAGTGGATATGGAGATACTTGACTTTCTCTCTAAGCTGCGGAGGGCTTTACATCCAGAAATCTTTTCCCATTAATAATCACTTGTTCTGTATTTACTTCAGCCTAAGGACATGTTTGAATCAGGTCAGAGTACACTTTGATTCATACAGTGAGCCTTCGGGACAACAAAGCAAAATAACTGATGTGGAAGGCTGACTCCTTTCCCTAAATTCAACCGGGGCATAGTACACAGCAACCAGGGGATGATGGAGAACTGAGTCAGTACAGCCACTGTGATAACTCATTTCAGGGAGGTGAACCTTAGCTCAAACTTGAAATGAACAATGTGGCACTGATCAGAGGACACTGTGGGAGTATTCTAATTGTCCTTATCTTAACATTCTGTACAACCTTATGAATGACTGTTTTCCCCAATGCCTTATGGGTAAGAGGACACAGCTTCTCTAGGCCAACATGGATGAGAATGCGGGAGAGGAGCTCTGAGTGGGAAGGCTAGCCCCCTCTTCATGGTTAACAGATGAGAAAATGCCAGAAGAGGAAAGCAGACCCCAGAAAGAGCAGTGTCTGTTGCTGAAGAAACTTGAGGTTGTGCTAGTGTGTGGAAATTGAATGAGACAGCAGGAAAAGAGAATTCCAGATCTGCAGCGCCAGAGGCTCATCATACTAAGAGATTTCCTCATTTCCTAGATGTACCAGAGGGAGGTCTGTGCTTAGAGTGAGCTTTTGTACCTACCTCTAAGTAAGTCTGACTAGGTAAGGTAGCCGGAGTCCTTCCAGAGCTGGAGCTTATAGGAAGAGAAAATAACTTTCTGAGGAGGAGTGTTACTTCCTTAAAGAAAAGCAGATACCAAAGGACCTTATCAGAGGGAGCTGGATTAATGGTCCAGATCAAACAAGAACACCCTACAAATACAACACAGATTTTCAGAGGAGGAGAAGATATTGCAAAGATGAAGAAGTAACAATCAGTGAAGAAAAATCAAATGGAGACAAGAATAAAGCATATAATTACAGTGAGATAAAGAATCTGGTTAGGGAAATTTCCCCCAAGGCAGAAAAAAGGGATAAAAGACAGAAAATATCTGACAGGATCTAAAATTAGAGGACAGAAAGAGAGAGGTCAACTTTGATCTATTGAAGCTAAGTGGAGTAGAGTTTTTTGTTGTTGTTGAAATAATGGTTGAGTCTTAAAGAAAGTTGCAAGAGTTAGATCAAAAGAGCTTCATAGAGCCACAGACAACATTGCTGAGGAAAATCCCATATCTGGACACATTACACTGAATTTAAAGTGCCAAAGACAAAATTCTCAAACCATTCAGTTAAAAATATCATTTTACTATAAATTAAGATTAATTATCATCAAATTCCTCAAGAGTAATTGTATAATGTCAATATTTTTAAATGGTGAAAGAAGATAATCTCTAGTGTAGAGTTTTGTACAAAGATGGACTTTAGGTTGAATAAAATAAAAATGTTCCAAATTATAGACTCTAAGGAAAAGAAACATAGACTTTCTATGGAAAGTACTACAGAGAAAGCAAATGATTAAAAAACAAAGTCTAAGGTACATCAAGAAAGCAAGAACAAAAGGAAGAGGGTGTGTGATGTCTTGTGTGTATATATAGCAGCAATTTATAACAAATCTTTCTTTAGTGGAGCTAATGTATTTGTACCGTTCTGTGTTATAGTCTTTTTTTTTTATTAATTTTATTTATTTCTGTATGTGTATGAATGTACTGTCTGCATGCAAGTTTGTGCACCCGTGTCGTGCAATGCCGCGGAGGTCAGAAGACGGTCTCGGATTCCCCTGGAACTGGAGTTCTCCTGGAATTGGAGTTTCAGATGGTTCTCGCCGCCATGTGGGTGCTGGGGATCGAACCCGGGTCCTCTGTAAGAGCGGTCGGCGCTCTTAACCGCTAGGCCATCTCTCCAGCCCCTGTGTTATAGTCTTTAGCTATGTGTATAGGTATTAAAATGTAGAGCAAGAGACTGTTTTAAATTTTATTTAACTTAAGTAACTTTAAACTTAAATAGCCATATGTTGTTAGTGGCTACTAAGTTATACCCTGTAATTCTATAAAAGAGAAAGTATAATATTGTAGAATAAACCAAATTATGTTGAGAGGCAGGGCATAATCAGAGAGATTATGGGGAACATACTGAAGACTTCGTCTTCAGAGAAATCAGGTGTTCTCAAGAATGTATGACATTTAATATATTAATAGAAACCAACTCAAAGAAATTGACATTGAATTTTAGCCTTCAAGAAAGAACTGAAAATTGATCTAAATAAAACAGGAGGGAATAAAAATTAAGTAACAAGAATGGTTCATGGAAGATATGAAATAAATCAACAGGAATAAATTGCCATGGCAGTAACTAAAATAAATGTCAATATATTAAACATGTACACAAAATCACAGAGACTCAGGCAAGTGAGAGGCTATAATACGTTTAAAACAAAAGAAAAAAGATAAAACAGTTAAAAACCATATGGTGTCATCAAATTATATAACAGAAAAAATGAAAATTAAGCTGTTAAATGACTTAAGGAAAATTTATAAATATTACATATGCAAAGAAAAGCAGACCAAGAAGAAAATAACCAGAAATATGTCCATGTCCCCATTTGATGAAGAAAAAGACAACTGCAGATGAAGCCAGATGGATCAGGACAACTATAGCAACCCCTGCTAACCTATAGGCTATTGGTTGAGTCAGTCATTGTATTCACTGTGTGCCCATAGCTGAGCCCTCCAGACTTCAATGGATAGTCTGAAACTCATGGTCACACAGACACCCTGGTTAAACATGGTGAGTCACAAGACAGAATATAAAGACATGACTTGGGAAAGGGGCTTGTAAAGAGGAAGAATCTTGACAGGGCTGGAAATGAGACAGTTGACAATATAAAGGTAGACCCTGACTTTCTTTTTTTTAATTTATTATTTTTGTATGTGTATGAATGTACTGTCTGCATGCAGGTCTGTGCACCCGTGTCGTGCAATGCCGCGGAGGTCAGAAGAGGGTCTCGGATTCCCCTGGAACTGGAGCTCCCCTGGAATTGGAGTTACAGATGGTTCTCAGCCGCGATGTGGGTGCTGGGGATCGAACCCGGGTCCTCTGCAAGAGCATCGGTGCTCTTATCCACTTGGCTATCTCTCCAGCCCCGACACTGACTTTCTTAATTAAAAAAAGACAAAAATAAAAGGGATTTAGATAACTGAAAAAAAGCACCTTACCCTTTAAATCCAGATCAGTAGATGTGCACAGAATATACTCTGCAAACATATCTCATTATGCATATAGTTAATATTTTACTTTATTTTATTATCTTAAATTTATTTTTATTATTTTAATTATGTATATATGTGTTTCTGTGTATGGGTTTATGCACACAAGTACAGGATCCTACAGCATATAGAAGAGGGCATCTGATAACCTGGAGCTACGGGCAGTTATGAGACACCCAACATGTATGCTTGGAACAGATCTCAGGGCTTCAGTTAGAGCAGTATGAGCTCTTAACCACTGAGATATCAGGCCTATACTAAATATTTATTCAAGAATTCTAAAATTCTATAAAATCAAAATCATAAAAATAAGAAACCATTAATGAAAAAATAGTTTAAAAGTGCCTATAGAGAATCTAGAGTAATTTAGAGATCAAAATGTTATATCATGAAAAATAAAATGGCTAAAATTTGAAAACTTGGGCAAAATTGATGAATTTTTTGAAGATGCTGACATGCAAATATATATATATATATATATATATATATATATATATATATCCCAAATATTTTTATTAAGCTTTTGTAATTTCATAGCACAGTTCTTAAGTTTAGTCCTCCCCCGTCCAGCCCCTCGGACCCCCAACAGGCCTCTAGTATTCCACCACACATGGTCAGACCTCTCCAGCTAAGCATTTGCACCCAGATGTCCTGAAAGGAAATCCATCCACTGTAGTCTAGTCAGCCCATCTAGAGAATGTAAGGAAGGTGTACCCTCCCACACCCAGTAACAGTCAGTCTTTAGTATTTCTCTGTCTAGAGTTGTCCCACCATCCATTTCTCTCATCCCTTCTGGATTCTTATGTAATTGAGTTGGATAGGTCCTGTGCTCAGTGAAACCATTGCCCAGAGTTCACAGGTATTAACTTCTGATGGCATGAAATCCTCTGTTCCCCTGTGTTCATGAGCCAGCCCTGACCCTTACAATCTTTCCCTCACTCTGAGACATGGGTGGGTGAGGTTCAATTCAGAAGTTCTACATGGGCACATACTCTGCAGTCTCTTATTATCTAAAACTTGGACAGTTGTGGCCTTGTGTGTGCATCGTACTTTGTTGTATACGGAAGCTTCACTGGTGAGGGTTGATTAATTTTCTTTCTATCCCTGGATCCACTATGTTCCATAAGCCTTAGGTACAGAGGTTTGACTGTAGGTGTGTCACCCAGGACTGGATGTCTCTCAGTCATATATTCTCTATGTCTGACCAGTTGTGAAATTCTGCAGTAGCCTTCATCTGTTGCAATAAGAAGCTTCTTGATGAGTAATGTACAGTATGGATATGTTTACAGTGCCACCCATCAGTTCACTCCCTTTGAGTGGGCTTTAAGTCAAATTAGGTACATGTTGATTATCACCAAATAACAGTGTCACCACTGCACCAACAGGGGTAGCTTGCTGTGTTGGCTGTTATGTTCATTACCCTTTAAAATACTTTATTTTATTTTATTTTATTTCATTTCATTATGTGCATGAGTGTTCTGCTTGCATTTATGTGTAACTCGTGTGTGCCTGGTGCCCATGGAGACCAGAGAGGGTGCCAGATTTCCTGGAACTGGAGTTAAAGATGGGAATTAGCCACTATGTGGGTGGTGGGAACTGAACCTGAGTCATATGGAAAAGCAGTGAGTGGTCTTATCCTTGGAGCCAACCCCTCCAGCCCAGTAATTATAAAACTTGCATGAGATAACATCAAGGAAGAATTAAAATAAGGCAGAGGCAGCTGGATCTCTGTGAGTTCAAGTCCAGCCTGGTCTACAGAGTGAGCTCCAGGCCAGCTGGGACTAAAAGGGAGACCCTGTCTTGAAAATACCAAAACAACAACAACAACACAACAACACAAACAAAAACCAACTCTCTTCCTAGAAGAACTTCAGCACCTTTATTTGTTTATTTATTTGTTATTTGTTTGTTTGCTTTAGGCACTTAGAGATAGAATCTAGAGCCTCATAAATTCTAGGGAAGCACTGAACAACCGAGTTACAGCCCACACTCCAGTTAGCTTTATATATTTCTACCTTCGGGGCTATGGATTGAACTCAGGACCTCATGAATGCTAGGAAAACGCTCTACCACAGAGCTACAATACTAGCCCTGGTAGTGTGCAGTTTGGAATGTGATTTCTACCAAATTTCATGAAAAGATAAACTCTATCTTACATAAGAGAGATCTTCCAAGTTTCATTAAGTCTAATAATTTCTTTAAAAACCCAATAATGAAATATGTTTTCCCAGAGAATTTGATGGTGTATTTAATATTAGGCATCAGATTTGCCACTGAAATAATAATTACATCTTTTAAAAATAGGAAAATTGGAGGCACAGGATCCTGGAAGTCACTCAGGCAGGTCCTGGGGCATGGGCTAGGTCAGGCATATCCCCCCCACCCCTGCCAATAGGAATTGGTGAGAGAGTATCCAAGTGGAGTTTTTTTGGAGAAACTTCAGAACAGGAAGAGAAGAGTGACTTAGGCTTAAATATCCAGTATATAAAGAAAATTGAAAGCCTAAAACCTAGACAAGTCAATACTCCATAAACAAGGAGGAGGAAAGAAACAAAAAAGCATCGGAAGGATGCCAGCAAAACCATCCACTAACATAGTGAAAAGACATTTGTGATTTGAACCAAAAAAGGGAAACCCACATGCCAGGGACACGACGAAGGGACAACATGGGAAAGGCACAGGATAAACCTGCACCAGGCTCTACCAAACCTGTAGGAGTTAGCTACAGTGGAATCCCCTTGGAGGTGACCCAAGGAACAGATCTTAGAGGAATAATTGCAGACCTATGCAGAGAAATTAAAGAAAATAAAGAAGAATTCAGAGGACTAAAGAGAGAATGAAAAACTCAAAAAGGACCTAGAGGGATACAATGACAAACTTCAGAAAGAACTAAAGGAACAGATTGACAAACTCCAGAAAGAACTAGAGGGAGAAAAAAACAAACTCCAAAAGGAAGTAGAAATACTGAAAAAGGAAGCCAACCAACGAAGTAAGGAGCACTAAGAAGAGATTGAGAAGCTCAAAAAGGAAACGGAAATACTAAAGAAAACACAGAATGAAATGAAAAAGGAATTAGAACACTCATCCAATCAAGAATAAAGGAAAGGAAAAAGCCTCAGAAGTAGAATAGAGGAAGCAGAGCAAAGAATATCAGATCTGGAAGATAACACAGAGCAACTCAAAAGCTCAAATAAAGATTATGAAAAATTAAAAAATAGACAAAAGTGGAACCAGGAAATATGGGACACTGTGAAAAGATCAAACCTACCTGGTTTTGGTAATAGCGTGATGCTGGCTTTATAGAAGGATTCTGGGAGAACTCCCTCCGTTTGTATCCTTCTAAACAACTTGAGTAGTAATGGTTTTAAGTCTTTTTGAAATATTTTATAGAATTCTCCTGTGAAACCATCTGGGCCTGGGCATTTTTTGGTTGGGAGGCTACTTATTACATCTTCGATTTCTTCATATATTATTGGTCTATTTAAGCTGTTGATCTCTTCTTGGTTGAGCTTTGGTGATTCCCAGGATTTCAGAT